>PVLD010003748.1:0-136931 GCA_004027595.1 Dinomys branickii | reverse complement strand
AGGGGAGGGAAGGGGAGGGAAGGGGAGGGAAGGGGAGGAAGGGAAGAGTGCTATTTTTCTTACTTTCTTAGAGATTTAAGAATTATCCATCCCAGTGTCTTTCATACTTCCTTAAATATAGATGCTTAATAGATACTAAGCGACTAATGACCAAATTAATTAAGAGTGTGAGGCTAAACAGTGATTTTTAAATTGCGTATTTGTCATGCATATCTAACGATCTTTCGTACCTGAGTACGGCAGATCTTCAGCATTTCCTCTTTCTCATTTCTCTTTCCTAGTTTTCTTACCTTAATATTTTAATTTTACTAGTAAAAAATGGTAACTACAATAAACTCCATCCTTTGACAAACCAGAGCTGGTTTATCAATGTGAAGTAATGACTGCAAGAATAATATTCAAATTAAGAAAATAGACAAGAAGAGACAATTATTTTCCATTTCCTAATATTACCCACTTAATGACTAACCATTTTTAGTTATGTCTAATTAGTATTACACAAATAGCGTTAACCTCAGTGCCAAAACAATTTTGGAAAGAAAATCTATGCTATTTAGTGTTTTCCATTGTAGACTATTTAAGAGTGATGCTAATTTATAAATAGCAGAAAGTGTGAGAGCTACAGTGCCAAATAAACTTATTTTTAAGCTATTGGAAATTATTTTCGCCCAAAGGCTTTTTTCCACAAACATGTAAATAACTTGAGCAACAAGATTGTTCATTAACTTGTTTTTAAGAAATATTTACTGAACACCAACTGTGCTTTGCTTTACCACCTTATTAATAAACTGCCTTTGAAATCTGTCTCCAAGTATCAATGAATAGATTCATACAAAAGGATCAAATTCACTTAGATGGTATGTATGAACGTATATGTACATATGTACATGGATATGAAGGGAGACAGAGAAAGAGAGAAAAGTGACCATGGCCACTGTTTTTTCCGTTTTTGTCAGGGGGGGATCCATGGATCAGGAAATCTTTCTCAGTCCTTTTTATTTTTAGCCAAAACATTTACAAAGAGAAACCAAAATTCTATATGTAATTAGAAATTAGATTTTTACTGCATGACAAATAATTTCATAAAAAATACTTTTATGTAAACCTGATTTATTTTGTTTTCAACTAACAATTATTGAGAATTTGCTGCTTTTCAAATATGGTTTGTCCTCTCCAAAACTCACATTGAAATTTGACTGCCATCGTGGCAGTGCTGTAGTGGAGGCCTTAAAAGGGGATTAGGTTGTTAAGAGGAAGAACGCCTTCATCTTAGAAGTGGATGTGTGCTCTAGAGAAAGGGTTATTATGAAATCAGACTGCTCACAGTCTGGAGTCCACCTGCTCTTCTGCTTTGCACTATGAATTGAAGCCTCCTGAAGCTCTCACAGGTACTGTGCTCTTAGATTTTCCAGCCTTAAGAACCTGAGCTAAAAAATCTTGGCTTGTTTATAAATTATGCAGTCTTAAGCATTCTGTTATTGTAGGAGAAAATATATTGAGACAGTATCTAAGCATAGTAATAGCACCTAAGCATAATGATAAATACTTTTATATATGTTATACAAAGAGCTAAAAACAGTGCCTCACATACAAAGTACAGTATATAAGGGTCAAATATCATGAATTTTTTCAGATATATGGAAGTATAATTAAGGTAAAATAACCTGAAATCACCTTTTAAAAGACAACTTGGTAAGTGTTAATACACGCACACAGTCCTAAAGCTATCAAAGCAGTTAAGACAGTGAAGACATCAGTGCAGTCCAGTAGCGGCCTCCTGCCCTTTGGAAACCCTGTTCTCTCACATGTCCCATACCTCACTGCACCACCAACAGCCCCTCCCCACAGTTCAGGCAGCCAGTTCCTTGCTGAAGTCATTAGATTTAATCTAATGTGGTAAAATCATATGTAAATGGAACTCTGTATGAGTACGATAGAAAAAAAGTGAATGTTAATTTTTTAAAAAGACACAGTGCCATTCATCTGCCTCAAAATACCTGCACCTCACTTCAGACAGCCTTCCCCCATCGTTCTTGCCTCTTTCTGAATTGCTCCTGGAAGTTTCCTCTGATGAGTGTCTTTAGTCACACTGTTGTGGTTACCTTGGTGCCTGAATCAATTTACAGTGTTTATTTCTCTGAAGAAGCACCAGCAATTGTATGGTGTCAGATCTAGTGAATGTGTTTATGAAGGACGTTGATCTCTGATTTTCTTTTGTTGTATCATGGTGGTTTTGTTTTATCTAGTGATTCTGTCCATATAATTAAAAATACTTTCTAGTTTCCCTTTTGAGTGTTTTCTTTATGTGAGTTTTTTTTTTTTTTTTTTGGACACAGGGTCTTGTTTTGTAGCCCAGGGTGGCCTTGAACTCTCAGTGTTCCTCCTGCCTCAGCCTCCTAAGTGCTGGGGTTACAGCAGTTCACCACCAAGTCTGGCTTAATCTGTGAAGTTTTTAAAGTATGTTTTAATTTGTAAATATTTGAGAAGTTTTTTCAGAGCTCTTTCTATTATTGATTTTTAATTTTGTTATGATCAGAGATGATGACTTGAGTCATTAAATATTCACTGACTTCTAGTTAAAACGGCATACTAGGAGTACGTTTTCCATGACTCTGTGTTACCGTTTAAATCAGGAATGTTCCACAAAAATTCTCACGTATTCAGAGGCAGAACTTTTGGAGGGGGCTTGGATCCTGGAAGTGCTGTACTCACCTTTGGATTCACCACTGGGGGAGTTCAGCAGCTGAGTGTGTTGTTGGGAGGTGGGGCTTTGTCGGAAGAGTTGGGCCCCTAATGCTGTGATATAGGAGGGTATTTATCCCTCTCCACTGCCTTCCTTCTCTTTCTGCTTTCTGCCACTATGGTATGAGCAGATTTCTTCCCTCAGACTTCTCCATCAGGCTGTTTCTCCTGACCATGAACTGAAATTTCTGAAACAGTGAGCCAATATCAACCTCTACCCTTTTAAATTGTAGATTTTGGATATCGTGTCCCAGTGATTAAAACAGTAAGATAGATTTGGTACAAGAATGGGGTTATTGTTGTGACTATACCTTACAATGTCATTTAGAAACCTTTAGAACTGGCTCCTGGGAGGAGTTTGAGAAAGTTCGGAGATGCTGGCTAGAGAATTCCTAGAAAGGTGTAAGCCAAGCTTGTTGGGAAGCTCTGATCAGAGGTTAAGAGCAGAAAGCTGACATAAATGCCCATGATAAAGAACAGGCTCAGGAGGTTTCAAGGACTCCATTGGCAGTTGGACTAAAGAATACATGTCTGACACAGAATTTGTCTTCATTTTACTGATGTCCTGAGAATTTATGGGCGACTGAGATTAAGGCTTGTGTGCTAATTAATCTGGCAGAAGAAATTTCAAGACTGTGTCATGGTATTGCTAGTGACTCTCAGCCAGGTTTATGGTGAGAAAAAGGAGTAAAAAGCCCATCTGAGAAGTTTTCAGTTTTGCCAGAAGGGAAGCACTTGCTAAATTAAGTTACTGTAAAATGCGGCTTATGGAAAGATCAGCAATAAAAAGGAGCCAACCATTTTGCATCAGAAGAGTATGATAGATGCCTTGAGGATATCTCAGAAATTCCCATCCCCCCTCTTGTAGGCTCAAGGGTGAGCAACTATAAAGCTTTCATTTCAAAAAGAACTATGGGAGCCCAGCTTATTCAAGGCCAGGTGGGAAAGCGTTTCCTGCAGTTCAGCCATCCAGGCATTCAGAGATCTCTGCAGCAACGGTTTGGGTGGAGGGGCTCTGCAACTGCTAAAGCTAGTAGCAGACCGTAGGGGTAGCCACATGGAGCTGGTTCATGGGCATGCAGAATGCAAGAACTGTGGGGTGAGGAGGGGTTCCACCCAGAGTGTGGAGGGTGACCTGGGAGGACAGCCAGGGTACTCCAGAGATGACAGTATGTGAAGCTATGATGATAAAGCCAAAACTGCAGTGGGGATCCCAGGATGTGGGAGATGCAGGACCGTGCAACATTTGCTGAGGAAAGCTGAAAGCAGCAAACAAAACCACACTGAGAGAGCCAGGAGGGTAGAAACCAGCAACAGGAGCTTCAACCAAGCTCTTTGAAGTTCACATTTTGCCCCCACCTGCCTCAGGTGGTAGACAGGCAGCTACAGGATTTAATCTTTCTCTGCTGGGTTTCAGTCTCGCTTTGACTGAATTCCTTTCTATTTCCTTATTTCTCCCTTTTGAGTGGCAGTGTTTATTTTGTACCATTGTATGTTGACAGTGTTTAAGTTTTAAAAATTTTTATGGGTTCTCATAGCTAAGGGTTTGCCTTCCGTCTCAGAGGAAACTTTGAGCTGGGGCTTTTCAGCAGTACTGGAACTGTTGAGACTTTGGCAACTTTTGCAGATAGACTAATTGCATTTTACATAAAGAGATACACATAAATCTTTTGGGGGACAGAGGTAGAAAGTTATACTTTAGATCTGGAATGTCCTCTAACATTCTCATATGACAAGAGGCAAGGTTTTTGAAGGATAGTTGGATTACAAGGGCACTTGGCTTATATGTGGATTTATCCACTGGTGAGTTTAGTGGCTGAGTGTGCTCTAGAGATGTGAGTCTTGGCCTGAAAAAGTGGCTCTCTGAGGTTGTGACCTGGAAAGTTATATTTACCTTCCCAAGCCCTTTTTCTCACTACTTTATGGCCACTACCACATGAATAGCTTTCCTCTACAGACTCTTCGCCATGATGTTTCTGTGTATGAACTTGCCAACTATGTACTAAAATTTCTGAAACTTTGAGCAAAAATAAACGTCTTTTTCTTTACATTGTTGATATTGGGCATTGTATCTCAGCAACAAGAAATCACTGGGACACTGTGTTAATGAGAAGAGGTAGAGATACAATGGAGAAACTATATTCCAAGCAAAACAGGAGAGTAAGGGCTCTGGGAATGAGAAGGAAGTACTGTAGTGGGAAAGGTAAAAAGCATAGAGTGGTAGAAAGGCAGTTCAGAGAATATCAAATATGCAGTCCAAACCCTGGCTCCCTGTAGGGAGTGGAATTTGATTCAACAAGAGCGAGGTAAACCCGAGAGTACAATCAGCCCCGGTGATAAATACTGTAGTCTGGCAACCCTGGTTACAATGGAAACTCAGAGTTACTGCAACCTGTCAATCTAGTGTGGGGATTTCATCTCAAGGTGACTGTTTATGCATGGCAGTCTAGCTTTGGCAAGGAAATCTACAGCAGCACTCCATATCTCAGAGCACTATAACCAGAAACCATCCAGAGAAAGGGCTTATTGATTGGGGTTGAGCTACTGTAGAGATCAGAAGCCATGGAAGAGCATCACATCAGGTTCCTTGGATGTACTCTGTCTCAGTGCCTGCGTGGGAGACAGCCACAAGAAACAGCTGGAGTTCGGCCAAGGGCCGAACCTCTGAGAAGTTTGAGCAGTATTTGGGCTGTGGAGGGCACGGTATGGGCAGCAACAACCTCTGCAGTGAGGAGTGAGAACCATCACATGTGGGTTTGTGTGGGGCTGGGTCTGCAACCACTGGATCTAGGCCAGGCAATTGCTCAGTTTCCATAGCTGCCCTCATTTAGCACAGAGCTCAGCAGTGTGTTTACTTTCCTAACTCTCCAGCACTTCCAGGGATAAGCCTCTGCCTGGATATCTTATAAATCCATCAGTCTCAGAATAGAAGTGTCTCTGGAACAAGTGGGGCTCTGGAACTAACTGGAGTGAGCAGCGGCTTCAGGGGTGTAAGAAAAAATATAAACCAAGCAAAATATAAACAAATGAATACATGAAAGACTCTGGAGTGTGATACAGCCTTGCAGCAAATAATACACCCTTGACCTGCTTTGCCCAGTGGCAAAAGTGGGGCAGACTAAAAGCGTAGAAAATTCATTCAGCTGGACAATACCAGAAAATAAAGATGAGGCATCTGGGTAGGGTTGGCATTTGGAACTGCACGTGAACATGGCCAGAAAAGCAATGCCCTACATCATACCGTGGTTCAAATGCCAAGAGCATAGAACAAGAAAAGAGTATTGAAAGTATCAGGAGAGAGACGACAGGACACTGGGGAAGGTACACATGAATACCTACCGACCTCTCGGCCAAAGGGGTGAGATGGCGTGTTTCAAGGCCTGAATGGAGAGAACTGCCAAGCTACGTTACTGTAAAACTCTCTTTCAGAATTGAAGGGGAAATAAAGACCTCCCCAAATAAGCATGAACTAAGAGAATTAATGACCACCAAACTGGCATCAGAGAAGATACTTATCCATGACCCACCCAGGTACACCCTATATAACCCTGAAGCACAGGAAGGAAGAAATCTCATCACAAGTACAAATAAGCAAGTACGATGTAGGAAATAATAAAACATTTAAAAAATAAGAAAAGGACAGGAATGAATATATTCTGTCAGTAATACCCACAATTGTAAATAGTCTTCATTCTCCAACTGAGACACAGACTGGCAGATTGGATTAAAAATAAAAGATCCAACAGTATTCTGTCTGCAAAAGACACACCTCACCATCAAAGTCATGCACAGTCTGAAAATGAAAGGATAGAAAATAATATTCCACACCAAGGGAATACGAAACCAAGCAGGAGTAGCTATACTCACACATAAATGAGTGTATGTAGTATTATTTGGCCTAAAAGCATATAAAATCATATCACTTTCAGGAAACTATGATAACAAATATTCATAAAACTCTTGAATGGAATTGGAAATCAGGATGTTAAGCTAAATAAGCCAGTCGGATAAGTATTGTATATTTTCTCTCATAAGTACAATCTCAAAAAAAAGGTGATTTGAAAGTAGAAGCGAGATTATTAGAGAAGAAGGGCATCAGGTGAGGGGGAGAGTGTGTGACTAGGATGGAGGGAAGAACATGGTCAATGTATGCTATATACATTTATAAAATGTCACCATGACACCAAGGAGTCTGTGTAAGTAATGTGCTCTTATAAATACACATGTATATTTAAAAAAATAAAAAATACTTATAAATGTGCATGGATGCCAAAATAACATAAAAACAACATTCAATAAGACATGCTCTATGTTCCATGATATAATTACCTTCTAAACATTACTGTGCAAGTTAACAATAATATTGGCTCTTGTTGGCTGGAGTGTCCTGTAAATATTGGATAAGTCTGGTTAGTTCAAGTTTTGTATGTTTTCACTGATTTTTTTTTGCTTTTTGCTCTATCTGTTTTTCTGTTGGTTTGACGTTTCTATATGGTTAGATGGAACTAATGTATTCTTTTCCTCAAGGTATCTCATCTGCAATCATATCTGTCCCTCACTGGTACAGGCCATTTTACTGATCAGGTCAAAGTGTTGCCCAAATTCCTAGTTCTTGAATCACTACACATCATTAATCTCCCATGTGATAAAAAGGCAATCTGTGAATGTTTTTTAAGATCATACAAATATCCAGATCATCATGAATTCTGCTATATTGATCGACTTTCTGTTACTGGGACAAAATATCTTCACGCAGGATTTAAAGGAGGAAGGGTCTATTTTTAGCTCCCAGTTTCAGAGCTGCCAATCCCTGGCGAGCTGGCTCTGAGACAGGAACATCCTTCCAGCAGAAAGCTGCTAAGCTCGTGGCAGCCAGGAAAAAGGAAGATCAAAGAAAAGCCAGAGAAGAAAGTCAGGGACCAGATACAGCCCCAGGACCACACACGCATGACTTACCCAGGCACATGCAGGTGCGTGCTTCCTTAACCTCTTAGGCACCTCCAAAGCCAATCAAGATTAATCACCACAAAATTATTGATGATTTTTATTATCTTCACATGGCTCAGGGAAGGGGCGCTAGATGATAGATAGATAGATAGATAATGAAAACGGAATATAATGTTAAGAGTAAGCAATTGAGGGAAAAGTTTATAGGTGTGTTGGTTCTTTATACTATTTTCAGTTTTGCAATACTTTGTAAGTTTGAAGCAATTTCTAAGTTAATGTGGTCATAAGGCATATTACAATTTTAAATCATCTTTAAAGCGTATGTATACATACACACATATATGTATATGTTACACATATATATTAAATTAAAACTACATATGATGTTAGCAAAGATCAGAAAATGGAGAAAGGCAAATATGAAGAAACAGAAATGTAAAATCTTATCTGTTCAGGTGGGTTGAGTCAGAAACATCAGTTTCAACCTTGACTTACATAAGTAGAAACCTGTTTGTTCATGTATAAGGATAGCCAGAAGTGAGAAACCATACAAATCACTACAGGAGATAAAAGCAAAAGAAGCATATTTCTTATATTGAAAAACTAGAAACCAAAAGAAACTTCAGAAAAACATAACAGTAAAAAACTTAAAACAAGATGACAGACACTAGAACAAACAAAATTTTTTGAAACATAAGATTTTTAGAAAAGGTTCATACTTATATAATCTTAAATAAAATAAAAAATGTATTTAGAATGGTTTTTGTTGGCACACACACACACATATATATGTATATATATTCAACATGAGCAAAAGTAATTTAATATATGAAAGCAATTTCCTTTCAGTAGTAGAATTATACATTTTTAACATTTTACAACTTTTAAAATTTTTCGCAGTGGTGAGGATTGAACCCAAGGCCTCACATATGCTAGGTAACACACTAACTCTAAATTACACTGCCAGAACTACTTTTATTTTTTAATTATAAATTTATAATTTTATTCATAATTACCTGTAGCATGTCTGGATTATTGTTACACTAAAACATATTTCATGTTGAAAAAGAAAATATACCCTTTTCTATAAGCCCCTATTTCTAGAGCTAAATTTGATTAAATGGTGCGTGAAGAGCTATCAAGTCCTTCTGCCTAACATTTTTCATGAAAAATGTAAGTCTTTCTCTCAGGCAACATTGCTGAGGCAAAATGTTTCATACTTAAGTTATTTTAACTGGAACACTCACCCTCATATCAATTTTAGTTTCACGTTAGGCATAGAAAAGGTCATATCAGGAAGTTCTAAGAACAAACATTAATGTCATTTTTGATCAAGCTGAAGATATTTTCCCCTACTCCAGAGGATCTAGAATTGTGTGTGTGGGTTCCCTGCACATTGGCAACTTGAGTTTTAAATATTAAATGATACAGGGTTTCTCCATATCATTAAGTGATGGTGTGCTTTATGGTCTACTCTAGATTGGCAAAGGCAGCATAGAGCAAAGAGTATGCACACTGGAAACAGACAATATTAACTTGAATCCTGCCTGGCCCATTAGTAAGTTAGTAGATATCTTTATGTGTTAGTTCCTTTATCTGTGGAAAGGGAGGATAGCATTGTCTCTGTTCTAAGGTTATATGGAAGATTTGATGAATTACTAGTTGTTATCACATAGCGAATATTCAGTGCCTGACACATAGTAAGTGCTAAAGTTGCAACTAAGTAAATAAAAAATTTTCTACTGCTAAGTTATTGACTGAAGTACTTCTATCTTGCTCCAGTGTTTTGCCACCGTGAGACCATGAAATACTATTTTCACATCTTATTTTACACAGAATGAAACACTGCATTTCTCCACTGCCCCCTTCCTTTGGCCTCCCAGTCTTCCAGCTCTTGTGATGTTAATTCCTTTCTTGATTCTTCCTCACCACATCAGAAGCTGCTCCTCTCCATGGATGCTATTGGGTCCTTGCAACCTTGCTTTGGAATGTGGAGGTTCTCAGACTCAGAAAATCTCTGCACTGCCTTATTTACCTGTGTCTTTGTACAGAGCCATTCTGAAAGCAATGCCTCAATCTTATATTTTCTAGAAAAGTGTTATGTAGAACACTGGTCGGATGGATGTTAACAAGTATGCTGAGACAAAAAGTGTTCTCACCTCCTGTCAGCAAATACACTGGGTCTAGCAAAATTAACTTTTGCAATTTTGAAGACCCTAATATGCGAATGTACATGTACCAGTGGGGAGGAGAAAGTGTGTGACATTTCTCGTTTGACTAATGGAATATTTTTTCCTCACTATAGTGCTGCTCACTCCTGGAAGAATGGACGGAACACCACTTTGAAAAACACTGCATTTCCTAAAAGGCATGACACTCTCAGAGAAAACACCCCACAGTCTTGCAGGAAAGCAGTGTCTCTGAAGACTTCTGCTTGGGTGCTCATCCTGCTTCACCACCACCATCCTGGAAATAACCCAGTCTCTCTCATTTTGCACACTCATTTACACATGTGCCTATTCCGTGCGTACTTTCCAGGGGCCCACCGGTGTCTCTAATTTTGTTTCCTTGATCAAGATAATACTCTCCTCACGAGTTAACCTGCTCACAGGACTATAACTTGAGGATTGGAAAGTCTGAATCACGCCAGAAGGCATTTCTGTCTCTTCAGGCCCTGGAGCGCCAAGCCCGGCGCACAGGTGTGCATGATGGGGAGGAACTGAAGAGCTGTGTGAGCTACGCTTCATCTACCCGCCCCAGGATTCTACTTTGGCATCTCTGACAGCCGTCACTCAGGCCCCAGTACAGAAGCTGTGTGATTTGTAGCACACTGGAGTGGCTGATAAGAACAATGAGAAAGTGAGAATTACATGTGTGCTATGCTAAGTCTGTTGTGTATGATAAATCTACTTTCACTTTATCTGAAGGAGTAGGTACTTTTTATCTCCATGAGATCTCATGGAGATCCATAATAATTTTTAAGTATTTTGTTAGTATATGGTTAGGTGCACAATAATTATATTCATTTTGGAGATACACATATGGGGAGGGGTCGTGGTCATTTTTACTCTCCTACCTCCCGCCCCTCTCTCCCTTCTTCCCGCATCCTCTGCACATCCCCGCGAAGTCTGCCTCCCTGTGTCCCACCATCGATAGCACGAATCCTCTAATCAATAGCATAAAACCTCTAATCCCTGGCAGGCACAGCGCTCTTCTCATTTTTGTAACTGCAGTATTCAGGGCAGTGACATAATGTTCCCAACTACTGTAGCGTTAATGCTCTTTCCCTGCCGGAGAGTGGGCCTGCCGTGGGCTGCGATTCTGCACAGGCAGGAAGGGACCGGGCCCGTTCTCTTTGCTCTGGCCTTGTGGACAGCTCCCTGCGTCCTCACTGCAGAGACGGAGGCGGACTGAAGGTGATAGGACAAGCAAGGCGGCGCAGATCTAAACTCCAGGCCACCCGAGGTGATGCTTCCGGTGCTGATTCTTTCCTTGGTGGTGTCCTCAAAGACACAGCCGCCCAGGTCTTCAGGCTGTGAGGCTGGCCGTGCCTCAGGGACCGTTCGTCATCGATCTTCCCGCGGATCCCGGGCGTCGGAGTGTGGTCAGCTCCTCCATGGGGTCCCATCGCCCTCCCAAATGTGAGGACGGATGGAGTCCACATCTGGTCCCTAGGAAACACTTGTGCTCTTTTGCCAGTCAGCGCAGACGTGTGCTTTGCTTCCAGTGCAACTTTCTTGACGCTGCCTCCTCAGGCATAAATAGGCACAGCCTCTCACCCGGGCTTTCTGGGCTTCAACTCCAGGGAACGCATGTCAGCTCTGCCCAGTGGCTCTCTGAAGGCCCCTTCCTCATTTTCGGGAAAAGCAGTATTACCACCTTGCACTAAGGTGGGCATACACAGTCCTCCAACAGCTTTCTCCAAATAAATCCTCTTTAAAAACAATCCTTCCTTTCAATCTCTCCATATTCCCCTGCGTGTTTGAGGTAGGTACTGAGCTAAGGTTTGCAGTCGCTGACCATCACCTTTGCAAACAGTACATGTATGCCCTGTTGAAGATCTTGCTGCGAAATGGAGAAATACTTTGAGCCTGTCATTTTCTTTGAACCTTTGGGAATTCAGTGAAAACTGAGACAGAGAATGTCACGTTAACATCCTGGTACACGATCTATATCTGATTTTAAATGATATAGCTTCTCTGGTATTCACTAGACTTCAGGGACTAGAACATAAGCTTCACAATTTCTGCTGTTTATTAAAAAGTGCCGCCTCCCCAGAGTCTAGAATACATGTTGCATAGGCAGTAGGAGCTCAAAAGCTTTTTGTCAAATGCATGTAGTATTTTGCAGGTAGGGAAACTGAGGTTTGTAAGATGTTCATGATTATTTAGTCAGTAAACCAATAAGCCAGGATTTGCATACCCAGTGAAAGAAAGCAGCTGATATAATCAGATCAGACGTGCTTTACTGAAGCTTTTCTTTTGCATATGCTAATGTGAAAGAGTATACAATTATATGGGTAGAGATTTTAAATTCATTCATTTTCATAGAACTCTAGAATGCAGTTACTCTACCTTTCAGACACTTGCAGAGCTCAACTGCTTGCTTGCCTAGCTCTCCTTGGACAGCCGAACTGCCATCTGGTGGCGGAAGTGTGAATTACAAGTTCAAAGTCCCCATCAGGCCTTTTTTTAGGCCTAACTATGTGACTTTGTATTGTACTATTTTTCTAATATAGGACGATTCAAGATTTTCATTCTCACCAATCCACTCCTGAGTCGGCCACAGATATTTTATTAGCTAACAGTGGTGTGCAAGAAGAGAGCAGTTTCAACTAAAACGTGAACCAAGGGCAAGGAGACAGAAGAGTCACTCATATCCATTTCCTTGTCTTAAATTCATAATAATCTTGCAGTTCCGGGATGTCATTTCAGGGCAGGGCAATTTAAAAGTACAGAATGAACTATTTAATTACTGTATTATATTAATAATCTTGGTCTCCTATAACAAAACACCAGAATCAGTAGATTAAATGATGCATTTCTCAGAATTCTGCAGATACAAGTCCAAGATCAAGCTGATAGTAAGTCTGATTTCTTCTGAGGCATCTCTCCCAGCCGATCTTCTGGCCGTCCACCTCCACCTGTGTGTTTAGGTCTTAATCTTCTCTTTTGATAAGAAGTCAGCCATGTGGAGAGGGCCTACCCATATGTCCTCGTTTTACTTCAGTTACTTCTTTAAAGGCCTGCTCCCTAAACACAGTAACATTCTGAGGTCTGGGAGTCAGAATTGAATGTATGAATCGGGGAGGGCCGAATACAGTTTAGCACATAACAGTTTAATTTTAAGGGATTTTCACCAACCAATTCACTATTTCATCAATATTAAATATTATTATAAAACAGGGCTTTAGGAATAGCTTCTCTCTTGCTCTTCTTCCATGTGAGGAGATGTTTATTTCCTCCAGAGAGCCCAGCATTTACTGTGCTTTCCTGAAAGTAGAGACACTGTGCCCTAACCCTATGACACTTTGGTTTTGAGCTGCCTATCCTCTAGAAATGTGAGAGAATGAATTCCTGCTTTCATAAATCACATAGTCTCAGGTGTTTTGTTATATCAGTGCAAAGTGGACAGAGATTTTTCTGTACCCTGCTTCTTTTGATTTTCTGGCACCATTAGTGGTCTCCCATAGCCATCGAGCTAGAAGGAGAGTAAAACTCAAAATTATTTCACTTGCTCACATAATTGGTCTTCCTCATTTCTTAGTAGCTCATCGCTAATCGAAGTGATAAGAATGATGGCCTGGTATCTGACCACCTTAACATTTATCATCTCTAGTTCAACAAGGAACATGCATGAATTCTCATGTAATGTTGTCAAACAGTGAGCCACTTACAAACTTTTCCTTTATGGCTAATAACTTTATAGTTACATCTCCTCCAGTTAATACTTTATTACATGAATGGCACAAAAGAGAAGTAGTCTCCTTTTCAGCATGTGCTGGTTCAGCTCTAAAATGTCCCTCAGATGCCTCGCATGTTCAGAGGAGGATTTCTCCAAGTTGGATCTAGTGGACCCTACGGGCACCAGTAGATTGATCCGTAGCTCACTGCGTTGCTAAAAGGCAGGTCCTGGCTGCAGAAGGCTCGGTGGGGGTACGACCTAGAAGGCCCCATTCTCGGCTTCCTCTTCTCCCTCACTCTGATGGGGGAGAAGCTTTCCCGAGTCATCCTCTTCTGCCGTATTATTTCTGTCTTGGAGCCAACAACTGTGAACTGAATCCTCTGAAGAGTGGGCAAAAATAAACCTCCCCTCCTTTACCTTTCAGGCGCGCTGAAAACAGGAAATAGGAAAGTGAGTAACCCAGAAAATTGGTGCCAGAGAAACGGGTTCTTTGCTTTAACTGTACCTGACCATGTGGCTTAGAATTCTTTGGAACTGGTTTGTGAGAGGAGTTTGGAAAGTTTTGGAGGCGCAGGCTAGAGAAGCCCTAGGTTGTTGTAAGCTGAGCTTGATGGGTGATTCTGGTTGACTGTCAAAGCACGAATAAAAATTGGAACAGTAAAGGCCAGGGTCATGAAATTTCAGATGGGAATGAGGCCTATACTGGAAATTGGAATGAAGGTCGTGAGTGTTTCAGCTGACAAATAATTTGTCTACATTTTGTTCATGTCTTAAAACTTTCTGTGAACGTGAATTTACAGGTAGTGAACTAATTTATCAGAAGAAATTTCAAATTTTCCAATTGTTAGGCTGCAGCATAGGGACAGCTGACTTTTAGTCAAATTTATAGTGATAATTTATAGTGATAATCAGGAGACAAGAGTATATTCAAATGATGTGAAATGTTTGTAGGCTCCCTAGAAAGGCCATTCCTACAAAGTTGGGGCCATAGAGAACATGGTTGCTGAAATGATTATGAAAATGAAAGCAAACGCTTAGCATTAGGATAATAGGAAAGGGTCTTGAAGGTGTCCCAGGAATTGGCCAGACTCTATCCCGCACAGGCTCAGGGGCAAACTCACTGTGAACGGGCAAGCTCCTTGGAAAGTCTTTGCTTTGGGAAGACAGCACTAGGGCTCCTTGCTCGCGAAGGGCCACTTAGGAAAGTTTTTCTCCAAGCTCAGCCATCCAGACAGACACTCAAGAGGCCTCTGCAGGCATGATCCCTGGGAGCCTGGTTACTGTTCTCTCTAGTGACAGATTTGGTTTTTTAGATATGCAATATGTGTTCACAGACAGGATCTTTGAAAGGTTGGTTGGAGTTTAGGAGCACTGTACACGTCAGTGAATTAATCTGTTGATGAGTTCCTAATTGAATATGCTGGTAGGAGGTGAGGCCTGGGAGGAGGTTGGCCACCGGGGGTGTGGCGTGAACAGCTACGTCCTTGTCTTCAGCTCCTTTTTCGTTCTCTGCTTCCTGGCTGCCGTGTGGAGAGCAGCCTGCCTCAGCCGCCCAAGTGCTGGGATTGCAGGTGTGCTCCGTGAAGTGAATATTGTTTCTCTTATTTTATAGCTGAGTAAATTGAGTCTCAGAAAGCTGTTTATAATAGCTGATAAATATCAGAGTGTCCTCTGGAATGCTCTCAGATTGTAAACTAGCTGATTTTAGAAAGTGGTAGAGGCTTTCTGTGAGTCCATGCTGATCTCAACTTTCAAATTTTATTTTTTCCCAAAAAGACACCTTCCTGAGAAAAGGGTTCATGGTCAAATACATTTGGAGTAACTATTACTTGTTAAATACTGCACTGGAGCCAGGTCTGATGGTGCATGCCTGTAATCCCAGCCCTTGGGAGGCTGAAGCAGGAGGATCACTGTGAGTTCAAGGCCAGTTTGGCCTGCATAGTGAGTTCAAGCCTGGTTTGAACTACATGGTGAGACCCTGTGTCAAAAAAAATTCTTCACTGGAGGATTCATATTTATGACTTTTAAAGATGGTGAGTACTCATCTATTGGAGCCTTTGAAACCCATGTTTAATCTAGTCTGTTTCCCAGATTTCATTGCTGTTGAAATTTTGTACTAAGTTATTGATGTTAACCCATAGAGGATCACTCAGATGGGCTGGATACTACCAACATTACATGTGGGCAGATAGTATTTCAGAAAAAAGTTTAGCAAAACTTAGAGCCAAAAGTGATCTTGAAAGAACAAAAACAAGTATAGAACATTTTTATCAGTTCTAAGTAAAAATGACTTTATCACTACAAATGCCTTGAAAGTAAAAACCATTTCTAAATTTTTGAGACATGTAGTGCAAGCCAGTATCAAAAATATGTGCTTGCCAGAAATTCATTTCTCAAGTCAATTTAAGGAACCATAAAAATTTGTGTATAAAAAGATTGAACAAAATAAACCCAGTTTTCTACTTAGCAAGCAACACAGCCCTGGGCTATTCTGCTGTAGAAAGATCATTTGAAAAATGTGCTTTTCAACTACAGGAAGAATTGTCAACATTAAATTCAGCGACTTGACCAATACCCAATACAGAATGTTCTTAAAAGACTACATGTGTGCCAATAGTATGTTTCAGTGTCTTCATATAAATTTGAAAATAAGTTATCCTGCAATTGGAAAAGGAAATACCTGTTTTATGTTAAATTGATATTGATTTTTCTGACAAACCAATTCTTTTTCTTTTTTCTCCTTTTCTGTGCACTTCCATTTATCTACTCTTATTGATCTAAATTTCTTATCTCAAGAGTTACATAGTAAAGGAATTTCAAAAGCTAGACAGAGTGGGCAGAAATGGATAAGGCTCATGTACATTTCCTTATTGCGACAAGAGCACTGAGAATACAAATACAATCCATTATTCAGAGGGATGTTAATTTGACAAATTCTGCTACCCTCCTCCCTACCAGAGTAGAACAGGGAAAAAAATGCTAGAACTTTCATTCTAGGACATTTCTGTCAAGTCTTTACATGGTATTCAGTGTTGGACACTAGATTGTATTCTTGGCTTTATGAATCTTCTACGAGTAATTCTGCTTAAAAAATAAAAAATAATTTTGAAAAGTTCACTCATGCACATTTAGTGTACACATTCAACTCTTGGCTGAATAACACACACACACACACACACACACACAGATTAGTAAATTATTTGTCTTTCAAAAAATGCCTTCACTTGTTAAGAAAATTTGGAATTCAGGAGCCAGAGTCTGAAAACAACTTGCAAACTACTAAATTATGGTCATCCTGGATGTAATATTGTAGGTTGTTCCCTTTGCGCTCATTCCTAGAGCCTGGGATTTCCCCTTGTTTTAACTGATACACCTTTGTACTTCAGAAAGAGATATGAAGCTTATTGTAAACTTCTACTCCTGAAAGGCTTTTATGGAGGATATTTTTACTAAAGGTCAACTTGTATCACTGGAGCAAATAAATTCTAACGACAGCTAAGGCTAAAATTTCATAATGGTCTTTCACTTTCTTCTTTATTGTAGCCTGTGGTATTAAAAAAAGTATAAAAGCCTTGGCAGCATCTTTGCAATTTACCAAGAAACCTTCCATATATTGTCTTGTTATATATTATCTTCCATATATTATCTAACTATCACTTATCACACACACTCTCCAAGCAATGGAGCAAAACCGGCAAGGCAGGAAAAGCACACGTTATTCCCAGCTTCACCAGTGACACGCCTGAGATGACAGGAAAGTAAGTGATTTGTCAACCTTACCACACACCAGGAGAGGACATGAGCAAAACCAAGGGCCTCCGAGGCTCTAAATCAGCTGTGTCCCCTCAGCCGCACTGCTGCTAGAGTTGAGAGGTAAGATGAATTTTTAAAAAACTGACCTATATTTCTTGAGTCAAGAGACTTGCAGCCCAGTCAAGCTATTGTAATTTCTGTGCACTAAAATACATGTAGTTTGGAAAGTACCTTTTTAGTGTTTGCATCATGAATGACAAAACCTAAGAGCTATAGCCATCCAGCAAGGAAGTAAAACATAAAGTAGTAACCGTATGGGAGAGCTGACGCTGAGAGATGATCCTGTGGGACCAGATGCAAAGGGGTTGAGACCTCCAAACTCTTTTCCTACACTGCCACTGACTCACTGTGTTTCTTCCTGCAAACACTGGGTACCAACTTCCTAATGGGAGGTAAGAATAACACTGCAGGCTTTGCTAACCTCCCAGAGTTCTTCGTAGAATTCAGCGAAATAATTTACTATGAAGCTGAAAATAGTCTGTCTCCACACAAATGAGAGAACAGTAGTTGAGTTTACTCGACTAGAACTTCAGGTATTTTCATCTGTGAATTATAAAAAGACTTAATTATTTAATTGTGCATTTTATTTCAGGTAAAACCTCTGAGATTCTGAAAGTATAATTTAATAACTTATGTTACATTCTGATACGTTAATGACTACCAGCATTTACTCTATGGATTCATTTTTATTTTTAAAATGATCAGTGGGAGATAAGGAGATAAGATATACGCAAGGAAATACATTATATCTTATCTTTCATTTGAGAAGAATGAACCAGGAATCAGAAATCAGGCAGGTTTAAATTCAAGCAGTTTTATCATGCATTAGCCTCTTCAAACTGAAAGCAGCGATAGAAATGGTAGGAATATATTTTGTGCATTTTTGGCAATCAACTTTTTAGTAATGAGAGTACCGCAATGAGTCAAGAAAACCATCTTCCTATTCATGTAGTTTAACGTCATTATCTAAAAGCTGGCAAGATTCTAGGAAGGTGTAACTTCATATGTGGATCACAACCGCCTGCTGGTGAGAGAACCCATTTTCTTGTAGCACCCCTTGCTCAGCACTAATTAGGAGCAAAAGCCCCATCCAACCTTCTGATATGATGGGGTAGCCTGATGTGATAGCTACGCTGGGATACATTTTCCTAGATATTGATTCCACAAAACGCAAAAAATGCAGTCATTTTTCAATGCAAAAACAGTTACGTTTGTTTTAATTCTTCAAACTTTAAATTCTTTAATTCTTTAAATATTCCTCTAACTTATTCTGAATCTCCTCAAGCGAAAAGACATTGGTTTTCCCTAACATGGCAATGTCACCAACAATCAATGATCAGATTTGTGAGGCTGCCGTTCCATGTCTTTTTTTTTGTCACCATGTCAGTGTGCTCAGAGTTTCCTCAGGATTACAGATTTAGCCCGGGTGAGCACGGACTCTTCTCCCTATCACTGAGGGACCTTCCGAGGTACTAGACAGAGTTGCTCTCTAAAACCGTCTGAGACCTAAAGGAACAGTTTGCCATACAGCGTGTGTCTCTTAAGATTCAAATTATACATTCCTTATCCTTCACTCTTGATTCAGCTGTTGGTTGCTTTTTATATTTTAAAGCTTTTATAAGTATTTGTGAAAAAAATCTATGTATTTATTTATCTTTATTATTGCTTGTTTGCTGTACATACTGTTTACATTTCTCGTGTGGCGTGGTTACAGGTATATGATAGACCCCAATTTTGTTTTTTATTCCCTTTCCCTCCCCTCTCTCTCTCTCTCTCTTGATCCCTTTATCATTTAAGAAAGATCTATTGTCTGTGTGGCTTGTGTCTAGATGTGCCCCAAAGCCTCGTGGGGTCATAGGTGGGGCTTTCTCAGAGGCAGCTGGATCTAGAGTGTGCGATGCTGAGATTAAGGGTGTGTAATTACTAACTTAGCCCACTGATTCATTTGGCGCCTGCCCTGGACCGGGTAGCCTAGACAGAGCATAACAGGCAGAAAGAAGCTGCCACTGTTGCTTGTAGCTTGTTGCTTGCTTTTGCTGTCTTCTTCCTGCCATGAGCTGTTTCTCCTCTGTGATGACCCTCTCTGAGCCAGTCAACTATTGATGAAATCTCTATGAACTGTAAAATAGATAAACTTTTTCTCCTTTAACTTTGGGTGTCAGGTATTTTGTCTCAGCAATGAGAAAAATAACTGAGACATCTTACTTCCTATTACCTCTCTTATTTTGCTTTTTATTTATATTTTGGGTTTCGTATGTAACAGAAAAAATTCATAATAGCTAACTCTTGGAAGCAGACTATCTGTCCATCGACAGATGAATGGATAAAGAAAATGCAAACTATTTTATCCAAAATGTCTAAGTGGAATGGAAAGGCCACTTACCCACATCTTTTTGCCCTGGACTTTATGATTGCTTCTGAGCACTTATATTTCCCCTACACAGTAAATTAATTGACAAATGAAAAGAGTTTTTTTCATATTTTTATCATTAGGATTTTGCACAGAAATGAGTTTGACACTCAGCGCATATGTAGTGAAAGAAAACTTGTTTTCAGGTGACTGAGAAAAGCATCTATATACTAATGGGTCTATCCGCCAGATTAGCAAAGTATGCCTTCCCAGGGCACCTGAATTTTTAAAGGAGCTACTTTTGTGTTTATCAAGAAGCTTATTGGATTTATCCTCTGTCCTCTGTCTCTATCTCTCACTCTCTAACCAGTTGTTAAGATATGATGAATATCAGGTCTACTCTTTCTTAAATTATGAGGACCATGTTTATGAATAGCAGCAGCACTGGTCAAAAGATATGAAGGACAGAACGCGACATACAACACATATGTTTAACACATACATTCAAGGATTTCCCCTTACAGCCATCTGCTTTTAGCCTGTAGGACTGCATTACCTGTACATATGGGTTCTGGCTGTACATAATATTTTATAGCAGAAGCATTACAATAATTATATTTCATTTTATTTAGGCTAATGTGGAAAAGTTTGTACTCACACTACTAATAGTTAGAATTAAATGCATTCTGGGTAATAATGAGATGTTAATACGTAAATTATAGCATGCTGATAATTCTTCAAGTTATCATTATATTATGGCATTAACTGTGTTAACAAATCAACTTCTCAAAAGAGCATCAAGCAAGACAGTGAGGGCAAGAGAGTGATGATGGGAATCAATACTATTGAGTTTTTAGTTATGCTTCCTACCTAAGTAAGTGTGCAGAAATCACTGTTAACTATGAGGAAAGATAGTGGTAGGAGGAGGAACGGGAGAAGTTGTAGAATTCTGAAGAAGGGAAAAGGAAATGCCAGTATATAGATTTTTAGATGATGGGACCTCAGGAAAACCTGCGGCTCATACGTAAGGAAACAGCCCCACCAAAATACAAAGCATCCTTGGGTCTCCCAGGTCCACAGTGATAGGGCTGAGATTGCCGCTTGCTCCAGTCTCTGGCTTTACTCCTTAGAGCTGAGCCCTGTGCTCTTTCCAGAAGAGGCTTGGAACAATATAGGGAAAATCTTCAAACTGAGGGAGTCACTCTGAATATTTCTATACGTATACATTTCACCGTCAAAGTGTCCCTTCGGTGCCTTACTCTCGCCCAGCCTGTGGAACAAACTCATGGAAAGATTTTAGTCATGTGACTTCAACCTAGCTATTTATCATCTTTACAGGACTTCTGAAATAACTCCATCCTTTCCTTGAGTTTTGACTCTTTCAATTTTTACTTTTTAAGAGTAATTGCATTGCGCGGGGGCGGGGCCTGACTTTTCTTTTCCAATAGCAGCACTCCGGTGGGGCTCATTCTCTTTCTGGCTCTTCCACCTACCCCGCAGAGGGTGGGTGCAATGAGGGGCTCTCCGGAAGGTCTCTGGGTGGTCAGTGAAGAATTCACAATACAAAATCGTGCTAGTGACGGCACTTGAGACTCTGAAGTCTCGCTTTATTGTCCTGAATTTTGAGTGTGGACATTAGAGGACAGATGAGCATTCCTGGGTACAGTGAGAGAGACAGGCTTTAGTTCTTTGTCTTCCAATTTCGTCCTTCGTATCAGTGATGCTCTTTTGATGATACGGCAGTGGAGCCTGGCTTCGTTATTCTGTCTTACCCTTCCCTCCTTTTCTCTTCTTAATTTTCTTTCCCTCCTTCCATCCAGACACCCCCCCCCCTTTATTTCTGAACTTTCTATTCCCACTGACTAGTTTAAGAAAGAGGTATGGTTTTTGAAAACAGCAAAAACACTTTCGGAAGGCATATTTGCTCTTTTCTTTTAAAAAGTCATTCTTCCATATACCAAGTACTCCTGAAATATCATGCATGCAGTGAGAAAAAATAGCCTGCTTTCTTCAGCAAGTTTCCTCTTTGTAAGTGCTTTAAAATGGGCATTTCGGTTCTACAGCCGTTATTCCCCAGGGTTATACAACACTACATATGATATGAAATGGGTAGGTGGGAGCACATATCTAATTTTATTTTCTTAGTTTTTTTCTCCCCTGAAAACTGCTTTGGGAAACACTAGATTGTTTGATTTTAAAGGTTTTTTTTAAGGGAAAGATGATAGAATAACCCTGACTTTTTGAGGGGAAGGGGGTGCCTATCAGATTGTTACTAAGCAGGCTGTTCCCTTGACAACACAAGCATCCATAAGAGTACTGGGAGTTCTCTAAAACATCTTCGGTTACAAAAATGCAGAAAGGCCACTGAAGAAAGAGGCTTGGCTGGCATTTGGATGATGTACAACTCTACTACAACAAAAGAATACAAACAAAACAAAAGACTTGTTCTTCACTTAGCAATTTACCAAACAGCATTTTATTTGATTCTGACGCCGGTATAGACAGGACTACCAGGAATTTCCCTTAAGATCTGTAACTGCGATGAGGAAATCCAGAGAGCCTTGGACTTCTGTTTTGCTTTTCCTCTTTTTCTTTCTTCTTGTGAAAATAAAAAACATTAATGAAAGGAGCAGCTGCTTGACCATGGAGAAATAATTTTCAGTACAAAATTATCTGCCAATATGAAACAGAAACCACCTTCTACAAAACGAGAAGACACTGTGACCTCAGTCACAATACATGAAGTAGAGCTGCCAGGTGCAGTAAAAGTCACACGGGAAGACGCCTGCAGAGGAGGCTGACATCGCCATCTTTCCAAGTGACTACACCAGCAGCCTTCAAAACACACGGCATACGGGGGGAAATCAGCTTCTTATCTAAAATCAGCTTCTTATCTAAAATGGTGCAAATGGGATGACTCCCAACACTCGGGGCTTTCCTGGACACTGTCTCATATCACAGAGTAGCGGGAAAGGCAAAATCAAAAGAGGAAATACAGCATGCACGATTTAACAATAGGGATACATTCTGAGAAATGCATCACAATGGTATTTCATCGCTGTGTGAACATCGGAGTGTAGTTCTACAAACCTAGATGGTATAGGTTGCCCACTCTCGGTGTGGTGTCGATGCGATAGAGATACAATAAACACGAGATGTATGATGTTGCTGATGTGACACAGTATACTGTTTGCAGCAAATTTTTTGATTATTGAAATAAGTAGGGGTATGCTTTATGGGATCACAAATTACCAAGAATGTTTAATTTTTTTTAAAAAAAGTCTTATTAAAGTAAAGGATGCACTACCAGGAACTATGGGACAAGTGTGTTCGATAAAGGGGAAGAATACGAGAGGAACTCACAGCAGTGTGTCTTTTACTATAATAAAAATTTAAACATTGTATTTTTTATCATCTTTCACTGGTCAAATGTCTATGGTAACTTCTGTCAAATAAAAATATTACAGTGGGTCCTCACCCACCTTATTCAAAAGATATGTGTCTTGTAGCTTTTGCCCAAAGTCAAAATGACCATGAAAGGTAAACATTTCAAGTTGATCCAAGACACTGAATTAGCCAAGACTGTGCAAATAAAGACACTCTCGAAAGAGGCCTTCCAGAACTGCTTCAGAAAGCAACAAGCATGATGGGATGATCTGAAGGATGCTACATCTGCATATTTCAAGATGATTACACCAGTAGCCTTCAAAACATGGCACAATCTGCAGGGGAAAGATCAGTTTCTTCTCTAAAACAATGGAAATGAGACAACTGTCAACAATAAGGGATTTGCATATTCAAAGCAAATCAAAGCAAGTGGGAATATTTTAAGGGAGATTCATGGTAACATATCTTTTACTGTAAAAAAATTAAAACTTAAATATTCACCATATTTTCTATCACACCTCATTCAATAAAAAAATATATTACAGTATATGCATACACCAGTAACATAGTTGTTTATTAATGGCTGCCAGCTCAGTATACTTGTTTGGATCAATGCTGTCACAAACATGCTAGTGATGCCTTGGGCTAATCCTTGGGTGACAGGGATTTTTCAGCTCCATGGTCATGTGGTACATACCTGTACAGACTTGCCACATTTACACGATTCCGCTGTCAGTCTCTGTTGTCTGGGGAGAAAACACAAGGTTAATATTGCTCACTCAGACCCACCACCCTGTCATAAGGAACTTTATAGTAACTCTGGAAAGACTGTTTTCACTCCAAATGCTGCAACACCCCACAATATGAATTCACATCAAACTCACTGCATTTAAAGATAAGAAATAATTGAGAATAATCTTATCCAGTGTTATAATTGGGATGCAGTATGTCACCAAAAAGGCTCCTCGTGGTGAAGGGTGAGCTGCCATCAGGTGGGTTTGTGGAAAGTAAGTGCTTTGAGTGCATTAATCCGTTGGAGTTCATAGCTATGTTCTAGGAAATGAGGCTCTGTGTTATAAGCACAGTGCTGGGGGCACAGCGTGGCAGTGCAGTGCTTGCTAAGCACGTGCAACGCTGTGTGTCTGAGCCCCAGAAACACAAAGGTATAATATCTGTATGTGTACAGGCAAATACAAGAATAAGCAAGGAAAATTAGTAAATTGAAACTGTGACTAGAAGGAGAAATATACCATCTGGGTGTTTCCTTTTATTTTGCATTACATCTCTTTGTATCATTTTATCTTTTTTTGTTAGTACATTTGTTGTACATAATGACTTTCCTCATAGGGAGTTGAGACCTGCACACATCTTATTTCTCCCTTACTTTCCTGTCTATTTCCCTCTCTCATCACTCCCTCTCTTCATACTTCCCATCTGTACAAGATCTGCTGATTGTCTATCTTTATTCATTACCTTTAAATTTTACATTTCAGATGCAATATTTATACTGTACTAAGCTCGTATGTTTATTTCAGTGACCGTATTCTCAAAGCGCACCCATTTTCCTACAGTGGCTTGTGTCTTTCCTTACAGCAGAGGGGTGTTCCAGTGTGGATAAAGGCATTTTCTTTATCCATTCATCTGTTGGTAGACATACAGGCCAATTCCAAGATTTAGCTATTATGAATTGTCCTGCTATAAACATGAGTATTCATAAGTCACTGTACATGTCTTTAACTCTGGTGGGGAGGTATTTAGAAGGAAGTTAGCTGGGTGGGATAGTTTCTTTTAGTTTTCTGAATAATCTCCATACTGATTTCTATGGTGAGACACTAGTTTACACTCTTATCAACAATGGAGAGTTTTTTTTCCCCCACAGCCACCCCAGCACTTGTTGCTTTTAATTTCTTCACGATCATCATTCTTTCTGGAGTAAAACTGAATCTTGGAGTTGTTTTAATTTGTATTTCTCTAATGCTCAGAAGTGTTGAACATATTTTCATATACAGTAATCCCTTCGTTCATGAGTGCTTGTTTGTAAACTGAAGTGTTCAACAGAATTTTGCCTCCATCTGCAAAATCCCCACTGGGTGAGAACACAACTGCAGCCATCTTGCCCAGAATCATGGGGCGAATTAAGCTCATTCACTGAGCTGGTGCCACACTTACTGGCAATTTGTACTGCTAAGGTGTCTGTTCATTTTAGTTGCCTATTTTTGATTAGGTCGTCTAGTTGGGAGCATCTAATGTTTCTGAGATTTTTCATGTATATTTATTATAGATTTTATTTCTAGTTATGTGAGTAATGGTGTTGGAATTTTGACTGGTAGCATTAAATGTATATATTAGTTCAATAGAATCTAAATTAAGTATTTAATTCAAAATTATAGTGAAGAAGCCACAAGTGGAACAAACTGTAGCAGACGCAGTGTTTAGATCTCGGGTATCCTCCAAAAGTTTCCTGCGTCTGGAAGCTGACTGGATCCTGGGGGAGCTACGCTCACCAGAGGCTCGGTCTGTTGCTGAGTTCAGAGCTAAGGGCTGGTAGGAGGCGGAGCGTAGTTAGAGGGGGCTCCCGGGAGCCTGACCCGGAAGGGGGCGCCGCTCTCCCCCGCTCCTCCCTGCTTCCTGGCTGCCCCTGTGAGCAGCTTCCCTCGGCCGAGGCCTCGCATCATTCCTATCCAGCCTCGGCGCTGGCGAGCCGTGGACTGAACCATCTAAAGGCTGTGAGCCAAACTAAACCACTCTTCCCTGGAGTGGAGGGCGTCTGCTTTGACACCGTACTATTAGTTGAAGTAAATCAGCTTAAACATCACATGGTTTCTCTTATATGAGGAACCCAAAATACACATAAGGAGCACAGTAAAAGATAACAAGAGAGAGGAAGATAAATGTTTTATAAAAGGGAAGAGGACTGAGAGAAAGGGGCGGAGATGGAGAGGGAATTTGGATGTGCTGTGTGTGTACAGGCACAAGTCTGCGTGCGGGATGTAAGCGTTATGTAACGCACACACGTACTAATAAACACTGAAAAAAACAGTTGTGGGCGACAGGTATCGTGTCCCAGTGGTGAGAAAGTGAGTGAGACGCGTGGACAATGCAGTGCCGGTGTCGTGTGCAGCACCCGTGGCTGGCTTCGGGTCTCCCTCTTAGTATCAGGGCACTGACTGCGCCGGTCTCTCCTGCGCACACGCTCATCTGCTTCGGGGCAGTGATCCTTAGCGAGGTGCAGCTCTGCCCCTGCACCCCTTCCCCAAGCACTGGGAACATCTGGGGATGTTCTGACTAGCTTTCTTGTTTGAAGGTAAATGGAAACAGGTAAAGAATAGAAATAAAAATAATTTAACACTGAAATCACTGATTCTGGAAAGAGTTTTATTCAGACCCACTTAAAAAACAAGTCGTTTTCTTATTCCCGCAATGAGCACATTAACCATATTTTTACATACAGAAAACTTAGGTACATTCAACAGTTTACAAGACGTATCTTCATATAATATACATTCATGTGAAATATGACTTTTTTTTAATTGTACGTATTTGTGGCTTTTGCATCTGGTACCTTTTAAAGCCACTAATACGTAGTATGCTTATTTTCTAAAAGTCAGTTTATATATGATGATTTAATGTTAGAAGAGCTTCTTTGAAGAATTCTAATAATTGTATTCATATAATGAAGATCTAGTAACTTTTTTAAACATAAGCTTCAAACTAAAGCGTCAGCAATTTAAATTATGTAGCTTGTGATGCATGGAATTCTTGGTATGTTTCACTGCTTAGGTGACAATTATTTGTGCATTGGGGAAAAAAAGCACCAAGGATAATGGTTTTTTTTTTTTACATAAGATGGATCATAATACTATAATCTCACCCTTCATTCAAAATCTAATCATTCGTAAAGAGCATTTATTTCAAATGCTCACTCTTGAAGCTTTCTCAGTGAGATCAACTGATATATACTGGACTAAAGGAAATGGTAAGACAGACACTATACATAGTATGCATTTACTAATGTAAAAGAATTCAGCGTAACATTGACAATTTCTATTTTTCAGCTGAGTTCTGCAGAGCTAAAAAGGACTCTGAAAATAAATGTAATTATGTATAAACTTGTTAGCTGTATCTCTTAGAAAGAAACTCCAGAAGTACCTTTCCGGCCATATTTAAATCAAAAATTTCTTGAACAAAGCACCTCCTGTGGTAAGGAAATATATAAAGAAAACTTTTTCTACAAATTAATATACAAATTTATGTGCATAAAGGTATAGTACTCCCAACTGTATAAGTAATATTTTAAATAATATACAATAAAAATTCAAAGCACAGACTGAAAAAATAATTCATGTGCTGATCTTCCAGTTATTAGATATTGCAGCATATGTGTCACTGTAATGATTAAGACAAATCTTCTCATGTAAGTAGTCAGTAAGATTTCTTTGGAAATATACTTTTTAAAAAGTTTCCAATATGTAATCTTGCCAGTCAAATTTCAACCTAAGCTAGAGGTTTTTACAGGTTTTTAAGAAGCAGTCTCATGAAACCACAGCGTGTACAGAAACCACAGCATCGGACTCTGAACTTTGGTACAGGCCAGTGAGATTTTTATGTTCATTTTTCTTACTACAGATACACGGTAAACATCACGCTGACAATGAACAGACCTTTAGCGCAAAGTTTGCTACTCCTAGAATGCAATAACATTATTTTAAACATTTCCAGATCATGACAAAGCTCCCTACCTCAATCCAAACAAAAATTCTCTAGATTTAAAAACATTTTTAAATGAACACAGGGATGTCTAAGGAGAAACATAAATTACTTGCTCTGACAGCTTTCAGCCAAGTTTAGGTCTTTTTCTACTGAACAGGTGGTTGTCCTAAGTATCAGCAGTTCCAGTTTCTGCTAAGAAGACTCTGTTATTTCTTTTTCCCAGTGGGTTTTTTGTGTTCGTGCACTTCGGTCTTGCTAGGGGTGCTCTTCCTTCGAGACGAGGTATTAGAAGCAAGTGTATTAGAAGGTCCACTGGCAGCTATGCAGAAAGAAAAACCCACTTGCTTAGATCTACACAGCACACCCTAAATCAAAGCATACTGCTCAGGGACAGAATAGTTCCTGTTAAAACTGTGATGTACATTAAACATTACAAACATTTAATGTACTACTTTTAACTTTTTAGAATTCAACACAAATATAGAAAAATGATGACAATGGGTTGTATTCACAAAATAACTTTCTCATGCCCCTCTCCGTTCTTCTTGGAAAACTAATTTATTTCCATCATTTTTAACTACGATCTGCTATGCAAATGGCTCTGAGAGTTATGCTGTTGCTTAGGTCTCTTCCCTCAGCTCAAGTTGAGTATATCCAACTGTTTACTGGAAAACTACAGATATGTAACAGCAAATAGACCTAACATGCGTAAACCTGAATTTTCATCTTCGATGTCCACATCTATTTCCTCTCACATCTTCACTCTCCTCACCATCTAAAGTGTTAGAAGGCTGGAAAGCCAGAAGCATGCTTAACTTAAGACCCATCTTCTCACATCTGAGCCAGCACCGAGGCCTTGGGCATTATAAAAAGCCTTTCGAGGTGCAGTGGGTATGTTCCTGTCAAATCAAAATTCTGCAGAGCACAAGCACACACTTCCCCAGATACAAAGAACAATGACCTAAACACACTGCAGCGTGAAAAAATTCAGTTACTGCCAAAGAATCAACCTGTAAGAAGGGAATAACACGGGATGGAGTTCTCCTTTGTAATAACTTTTAACTTAATCACAGGCCCCACTCTGGACCCTGTAACATGGGTAAGACTCTTGACACAGAAGTCCATCTTACTAGCATGAAAAGCCACCCACTAAGATTGGGCAGACAACCAATAGAGGGGACAGAAAGTGAGGCAAAAATCCTAGGAAGGGAGAGACTGTAACTCACGACAGCAGCAGAGCCTATTCAAGCAGCACAGATAAAGCTCTGAGAAATGAACTGAAATTTGAGCTGTTGCTTCAGGGCACAGTTTTACAATTGGAATTCAACTATCGTTACATCTTTGCTTTAAAAAAAAAATAACCAACATTCTTGGGAGGAATGTAAGTGAAATAACAGAATCCAAATTTCTACAACTTAACCACTGATAATGTCTAGAATATAATCCAAAACTACTCAATATACTAAGAAAAAGAAAACAGCTTTCTGGTCAAGAATGGACAAAATGACAGACACTAATCCTGAGATGAGTTATTAACAGAAAGATTTTTAAAAGAGCAATTTTAACTATATCGATGAGTCGATGAGTTATTAACAGAAAGATTTTTAAAAGAGCAATTTTAACTATATCCTACGATTAGGGAAAATATACTTACAATGAATAAAAAAGGTGGAAGTCTCAAAAACAAACTAAAGAAAAATCAAATAGAATATTTTAAACTAAAAAAACAGCTGAAATATCTGAAATAAGAACTGGCTGGATTTAACAACAAAATGAGCAGCTGGTAAAAGAAACACTAACCAAGGATACACAAAACAAAACAAGAAAGAAAATATGAAAAAGAAAGACCTAAGCATTCTATAAACTGCTAAAAACCAATGATAAAAAGAAAACATTGAAAGCATGTGTTATGGTTGATACATTGCGTCAACTTGGGGAGTCTAGAGGTTTGGCTGAGTGACTCAGCAGGAAGCCACATTGCTTACTTTGTACACATCCTGAGCCTGTGGAAGTGGAGGGCATGGAGACTGTGTGAGAGCTACACGCCTCCTGGGTGGGGGTAGGCTGTTTACAACGTAAGGGAAGGAAAGAGGCTGCTTGTTACAATTCCCCCTTTTGCTCTTGTTTTTGCTGTGCTCTGCAGCCATGAACGTTTGCCCTCTGCCATGTGCCACTCTGCCTCAGAACCAGCCAAGTATGGACTGAAACCTCCACAAACTGTAAGCTAAATAAACCTTTCCTTCCTTCATTTTGGGTGTTGGGTATTTTGCCTCAGCAATGAGAGAAAAGTAACCAAGACAGCATGCATAGAAAAATAGAGAACTGCCTAAAAAGGAACAATTCAAATTAACAAAGACTTCACCCCTGTGTCCATGGAACAGGAGGACAATAGAACTATGGCTTTAAAGCGATGAAAGAAAAAACTTGACTCAGAATCCTCTATGCCACAAAATTACCTAGGGAAAATTCGGAATAATGACACTTTTCAGTTTGAAAAAAATGAATAGAACATATTGCCAGCAGGCCTGTTGTATAAAAAATGCTGAGGAGCTTTAGGCTAAAGGCAAATAAAACCAGATAGAAACAGACTTCAAGGAAGAAAAGAAGGAAGGGAAGGAGATAGGGAGGGAGAGAAGGAGGGAGGGAGGGAGGAACGGGCATCAAAAATGGCAAATATAAGAGAAATATAAGACTTTTTTTCTTCCCTTAATTTCTTTAAAATAAATGGGACTATCTAAGGAAAATATCATAACCCTGAATTACAGGGTGTATAATATCCGTGCGAGTCACACACATGGATTTCTGTATGTAATGGGTGAAAGGAGAAAGTAAATTAACTTATATAGTTACAACCATTGTAAATTATGCAAAATTAACTCTAAGGTAGACTGTGAAATGTTCAAATATGTATTTAGAACAACCAATACAAGAATAACGTAAAAACATAGTGGTACTTTGGTTCACAAATGCTTTTGGTTGCACAACGAAGCACTTGGCAAAATTTTGTTTCTGTCTGCAAACTCTGCACTAGGTGACAAATACAAATGCAGCCATCGTTCCCACACAATTTTGGCCATATTTTCTAAAATTGCTGAACAAATTAAGTTTGTGATCCAAGGTGCCACTGTATATGACAGAAAGTGAAAAGATAAACTAAAATGAAGTTCTAAAAAGTATTGAATAGACAATAAAGCAGGAAATAGTGAAGGAATAATTACAATGAATAGAAATGTAACAAAATATAAGATTTATCAATAATTACATTAAATGTTAAAGGCCTATAAACATTACAACTATAAGGCAGATATTGTTAGAATGACTATTTATGGGCTGGGGATATAGCTCAGTGGAATAAGCACCTGCCTAGCAAGCGCAGGGTCCTGAGTTTGATCCACAGTACCGCAAAAAAAAAAAAAAAAAAAACCTCTATAAACTGTTAGAATGACTATTTAAAATGTCAAATATATGTTGTCTACCAAAACAGGTTATCTAGATAGTACTGTCTAGTTAATCTGGACTAGTTATAATCACCTCTTAAAATAAGCTTCAAGGAAAAATATCACTAGAAATCAAAGACAGAAATTTCTTGTCAGTAAGTCAAGTCCCTAGGATGAACTAACAATCACATATTTACATACGTAATAATAGACCTCTGAAACACACAAGGCAAAATTTACCAAATTAAAAGAAAAACTAGACAATTTTGCAAGTATGAGTGGCTATTTTTCTTACTATACCTGATAAATTGCCCAGTCTGCCTTCCTGCTTCTATATCCCATCAAGACAGAAGACCTGAACATTAACTATCTTGACATAATAAATAATGAAAGGATCCATAGAGAAGAGCCATTTATAAGTGAACTTCCACAGTCAAGTTAATTCAAATGTTAAACTCTAAAATAAGCCCCACACTTAAAAGACTGAAACAGTGCATGCTTTGTAACAAATAAAATTAATTAAGAACTTGGTAATATCTTTAAAAACCCCAAATAATTAGAATTTAAGTAATACCTCTTCTTAAAAACTCCTTAAATCAATGAAGAAATAATAAGATAAACTAATAAATATTTTTGACTAGGTGATAATGAAAATATAACAAAACAACTTTTGTGTGATGCCCTTAAAATTCTCAGGGGGAAACTTACAGTTTTAAATGTATATATAGTAATAGAAGAAATATGTAACAACCACTGACCTAAAAAAACTGTTAAGTAGAGGATCAGAATAAACCCAAACTAATTTGACAGAAGAAAATTAAAAGATCAAACGTTCCTTAAGTTTAAAATAGACAAATAAACAGAAAAACCATCAATGAGATGAAGGTAGTACTTTGAAAAGGCCAACATCACCAATAAATTTCTAGTAAGGGTGATCAAATACAGAACATAAAGTAATATTATCAAGAATAACAGAGGTTAGTACTGCTTTCATTGAAATGATCATAAAGAAGTAACAACTTAGACAAAAAGAATAAATTCCTTGAAAAATAGAAGATACCAAAACTGCCATAAAAAGGAAATGGTTCTACCAAATATTTAAAGAGGAAGTAATACTCTACATAAATGTGTTCAGAAAATACAACCGGAGAAAATACTTTACAAATCATTTTATGAAGATAGCATTACCCTGATAACAAAACTCAGAAAGGAAGGACCTTACAAAAAAAGAAAACTACAGATCAACCTCCTTTACAAACGCAGATGCAAAAACCCTCAAAACTGAACTGAGTCTAGTTCATGTCTGTGGCAATTTTGGGATGTTTTGGGCATCATATATCACTACCAAGTAGGGTTCATTTCAGCGATGCAAGGTTGGCTTAACATTTGAAAAGTCAAATATAATACATAAAACACCACATTAACTGTATTACTTAAAAAAGTTTCTGAAGAATTGAATATGTTATGTTTAATATAGAGAGAACAACAATGTACTGTGATTCAAAAAACATTCAAATCCTAGGTCTACTGACTACTATGTGGATTGGGACAAACCACAACTTTCCACTGATTTCCTACCTGTAATGGACATAAAAATGGTATTAACATCTGTAGTAAAAGGAACCATACAAATGTTAGTCTTGTGCTATATATGGAATGCATCCAAAGTTAAATTTAAGTTATTCAGTATCTTTAATTCCATAGTATCATCCTGATCAGTTGGAATGCATAAGATTCAAACCTACTTAAGATACTGACCTTGGATGCCTGGTAATCTGATTGAGCTATAATCAGGTACATTAGAACACATACGTAGTACAGAGTACCACTGAAGTTTATGCTTTGATAATCAAAACAATACATTATCAATGGATGTGGGTGGGTTAGGTCTGGAAGAATGAGAATGAACCAGGATTTTAGGAGAAAAACACGGCATGGGTACTAAGGAGATTGATGAAGGCAGAAAAGTTTGGCTAAGGTCAAATAATAGAAGCTACCACTGAGTGAGGTTTACAGTGTGCGCCAAGGACTTTATGTATGTTATTGCATTAATCTCAGACAACTTTATAAGGCAGGTATTACTGCCTTGATTTTATGACTATGGGATAAGGGTTAGTAAAATAACTAATCCACAGTCATACAGCTAACAAGGAGCACACTTAGATTTTAGTGGAGGCCGTGGTGGCTGACTCCCAAGCACACACTCCTCATTAAAAGAGTATCTGAAAGCACTGAAAGGCAGAAAAGAATAAAGATACTTCCACTGGGCTTGCAGTAGAAGATACAGGGAATTTTTTGAGGAAAACAATATAGGGCAAGATAAAATGAGAACAGTTAGAATATCCTTATCTGGGATAGGGGAGTAAAAAGAAGGGTCAACAAATAAGAAAACAGAAGAACCAGAGAAACGGGGAAAAGCACGGCACAGAGTAATTCCTTGGAAGTCAAGGTAAGAGAGCAATTCAGAAACAGTGACACCATTATCAGATGTGCCAAATTGTTAAAATAGACAAATGCTGAGAAAACACTGGTAGTCAGATCATCAGACTAAGAATGAAGAAATAAAAATACTTTAGGACATAAAAAAGTGCACGTAGAATGATGCCTTTGGCTCAAAGAACAGGGAAAGAAAAAGTCCATAAACTAGTTCAGAGAAGTCTGAGTACAAGCTATATTTTATTAAACTATGCTGGCATAGTTTTATTTGACATACAGATGCAAGGGTAAAGGGACACAACTAGTAAGAACAAAAAAAGGGAACGGAAAACCATAGAGACAAACAACATACACAGACAGGTTGTAATAACACAGTTTGAACTCTCAGGATCATGACTTCACAAAGTACTAGAAAGTGCAGGGGTCCCACTAAGAAACAGATTTCCCATTTAATGCTGCCATTCTACATGCTGTGCAGAACCCACACACCCACACACACCCCTGACCTGGCTTGCTGCCTGCTTTCGTGCTCTTCAAGGTAGCTGGTGGTGTTGGGAGGATCTTTGCAGGTGTATAAGTATTTAAAGACACTTTTCTCCTCATTAGTGGACTGGTGCGTGAGGCTGAAAGAAACAAACAAACAAACATGGCTAGCTATTTATTTATTTATTTATTTATTTATTTATTTATTTATTTCTAAACATGGCAATTTAATAGTTTCCCACCAACTGCGTGTTAACATTATAGAAAATTCCTTATGGCATAATTTAGTGATGTCTAAAATCTGCAATAGTAGAAAACAGACAAAGCCAGGTCTGCATAGTAAAGTCAGAAAAACCACCTTCTTACAAAGAGCCCGTTCTCCCATGGTCTTACCCAAACAAACGTATGGTGTTTATGTTCTAAGTCATAAGCATTTTAACCACGCGCACCAGAGGAAGGCCCGCAGGCACAGAGAAACAGGCTTATTTTTGTCCTCTGCTAATAAGAAACAGACGGCAGAGGTGACAGTATAGAGAATCAGTCATTCTGAACACAAGGAGTGCTCATAAGAACGGCAGATTCAGGGCTGATCCGCCGGCAAAGAGAATAGCTTACTAAGCTATGGTACTTAAGAATAAACTAGTCGGATTATAAATGGTGATACAAGTCAGATACATTCCTATGTTACGCTGCTGCAGTTTACCGGCAGGCAGGAAAGGGGGGACCCTGAAGCTCTCCCTCCTCTCCCAGCTGCACTCTGTGACAGAGGTGGGGGCTGAGAGGGGCTGATGGGCAAGGGCGCGGCCTCGGGGAGCACAGGTGGAAGGGGGGAGGCGAGTAGATGGGGAACCGCTGGTCTGGGCTGTGTTCCAAACAAAGGGAGATCACAGGTTACACAGCCGACTGGCGACTCTGCAATTTGGAGGGCGGTCCTGACAGCAATACTCAGTGTGCTTTTAACGGTCAAGATGTGGGCTGGGTATAGTGCGGTGCGGCTCGGGGGTGGATACCCACACTGAGACAATATAAACGTTACTGCAACGAGAAAGGATGCTGGTGATCAAAAAGTCCCTAAAACAGCATATGAAACATGTTACGACTTCTTCCTGCTCGTGCACTTTTCTTTAATGTCCATCACTAAAATATTACTATTCCTATTCCTTTTCCTTAAACCTGATATTGTCATCGACCCATTTATCTTAACTTTTAGTTACCATAAAATTTCATGAGTTTAATGAATTTCCTAGGTGAGTAAAAAATCTCTTTGAACACTAGAGGACTGAGAATGTCTTCTCTCTTTTTATAAATAACACAAAATCAATATATTTCCTCCAGGTATATGAAACTACTCACTTGGCAACTCAGAGAATTAAATGTAAATAATATTAATATACTTTAATAAGTATTAAACATGAAGTCCCACTATAAAATGTAAGATTCAGATACGTCTTTTGTAATTGGTACAATATTTTTCTTTGATACTCAAAATGAAGTAAAAATCTTAAAATCTTAAAAGATCTCGATTTTTGTTTTGTTTAACCATAAATTAATTGATTGCCCTTACCTATGTTTTAGGTCCCCTGCAAAGAGTGAACTTTTCTCAAATGAAATCTTAAATACAGCGCACTACAACAGATACTCTGGAGGGGGCAGTCCCAGAACACACTTCCCACCCTCTCCTAACCACTTCCCACCCTCTCCTTTCTCCTGGGTCTCCAAAGGCTCTAGGGAACACAGCCTAAAGAACTAGAGTCTCTCTAAAGCTCATGTAGCTCAATGAACTGCACTAAATAACTTACTTCCTCATCTTGTAACAACCAACAGCACAGCACTTTATGGGGTATAAATTTGTACCCATGCTATAGAGAGGAACTAAACAGGAAAACTGGAAAAGAAATCTTATGAGCTACATACAAAAACAAGCTGCCCTAAAATGATAGTACCCTGGAATAAACTACAAAAGAACTCCACAAGAAAAAACACCAACAAATCAAAAATGGGATTATATTAAAGTAAAATCAGTATTAAATTTAAAAGCTTCTGCACAGAAAGATAAACAGAATGGAGACAATTCCCCTTCGGAATGGGGAATTTGCTTTTGCTAGCTACTTTAAAAACAGAGGACTAGTTGCCAAGCGTGGTGGTGCACACCAGTAATCCTAGCACTTGGGAGGCTGGGGCAGGAGGATTGCTGCAAATTTAAAAAGACTGGGCTACACAGTGAGTACAAGGCTAACCTCAAATACATATCAAGACCCTCTCTCAAAAACAAAACAAAACAAAACAAGGGCCAGGGGTATAGCTCAGCAGCACAGTGCCTGCCTGGTAAATGCAAGGTCCTGAGTTCAGTTTCTGGTGCCAAAAAACAAAAACAAAATAAAACAAGATAGAAGGCTAGACTATATAAAGAACTAAAAAAAATTAAAAAAAAAAACAACCCTGGATTCCCCTAAAAATGAATGACCCACTCAAATCATGGGGGAAATGAAATGAATATAGACACCTCTCAAAAGAAGAAGCATAAACAGCCAAGAACATGAAAACATGTGGAACATCTTTAGTCATTAAATAAATAGAAATCAGAACGACCCTGAGATCCTATCTTAACCCAGGAAGAATGGCTATCATCAAGAATACAAAAACAGACGCTGGCAGGGAGAACGCGGGGCATAGGGAGCCCACACTGCTGGAGGGAACGCAAACTAGCGCGAGAGCACGGAGAAAACTGGGGAGGGTCCTCCAGAAAGTAAAAGGAGAAACTCCATTTGACCTGCGTATACCTCGTGGGTATTTTTTCCGAAGGAAAGAAATCACACTGTAGAGATACACGTAAGCCCATGTTTACTGCAGTGTAATCCACAGCTGTCCAACTATGGAAGCAGTCTAGATGTCCAACAGCAGACCAGGAGATAAAAGAGGTGTGGTGCATTTACAAAATGGAGTATTATTCAGCAGTAAAGAAAAATAAGCCGAAGGCATTTGTAGGAAAATGGATGGAACTTAGGACTGTAACGTGAGTGAGCTAAGGTGCAGATAGTCAATTATCACATTGGATCTCTCAGACGACACCCCGAAGTATGAGTAAAGCCTGTAAAAAGGAGAGACAGTGGGAACTAGAGAGAGAGACTTCCTTGGTGAGGGAAGGGAACAGAAGAGGTGAAGCAGAGGGAGGCAGGGCGGAGTCTGGGAAATGACCAAAGGCTGCACTGGTCTGCCAGTTCCCCAAACAAACAGGACTATGTATCATAAACATACACCTACTAAACCCAACACTCTTGGACTCTTCCACTACAATTCTCTTTTCGAAAGAAACAGATGTCATGATTGCTGCTTTGAGTTATTCCCTGCAAATCCTCTAAAAGTACATGGCGGCGGTATCTACCACAAGCCTTTGTTTTCTTACCAGAATCGTGCTTTAGACTCTCCAAGATTTCAAATCCTCACCCCAGGAAAGCAGCGCTGGAAAGTGAGTAAACCCGAGTTTCCTGTGACTGTCTACTCCGAGGGAGCACTGCCTGTTACTCTTTATGCTCACTGTCAGGGGGACGTTCAATTTCCCGACTTTGACTTTAGAGCTATTATTTCATTTAAAGTATTTTCAAAGCTCAGAATGAGACACATTCATACAAAAGGTAAGATATTAAAATCTCCTGTCAAAAGCCATTTCTAAAATGAAGCATTTTAAAACATACACACAAAGATATTTTCCATCACAATTAATGACTGAAACCTGATCTTAACTAGCAGACACTGAAGAAGAGGGATAGGTCACTGTATTCTACAGACGCAGGGGCACTGTTAGGACAGAACACAGTATGAATAATACTCTAGGACCATCCAAAGAGAGAGAATAGCAAGGCATAAATGTGGCCTTCATTCCAATAACTGCGATACCTCATTTTGTTCTTTGAAAAAATATATTTACAGTACCTCAGAAAATGGAGAATGGTATACAAATAAATTGGTCACTTTTTGAAGATAGAAGCGGATGAGATATTCTTATTGCTACGTAAACTACAGAATTTGAAAATTTGCTTTCTAATTAAGGCCTCCTTCTGACTATCTAACCAAAGTGGTAAGGGAATAGGCACATGTGTGTGTTAATGTAAAGTGATCACTTTGTAAATTATTTTAAAAGGTCATTATAAAATATTATACAGTAAGAATGTGACATTTTCAGCAAATACAGCCTTTAAAAAGTTTATGGCTCTATTATACTGATGACTTCTATTGATGGGTGTTACTTTCCCTTTTTGAGACAAGATCTTGCTATGTCATTCAGGCTGGCCTTGAACTCACTATGCAGCCCAGGATGGCCTTGAACTCACAGCAATCCTCATGCCTCAGCCTCCTGAGTGCTGGGATTATAGGCATGCACCACCATGCCCCGTGACTAGCCTTTCCCTATTGTGAGAAAAAGATTTGGGGGAAAGAACGAAGAAAAGTGATATACTGCACATTATACCAAAGAATTAATGATAACGCCCTTCTACGTTCCATTTTCCCCCTAAAGCACTATGCATCACTACTACTTGAGTTTGAATTTTTTGAATTTGTGCTCTGTTTAGATAATATCTACTGAAACAAACATGAAGTAATAAGGATAAAAGTAAAAATTCCTACAAATTTCAGGGTTCTTCCATGGAACTTCACTGGATGGAGAAGCAATGGAAGCCAGAAATTCATCCACCTGCTTTAAAGACAGGGCATTGTGAAGGGTTTCTAGAGGACAAATGGATGGCACCATGGAGTACAACTCAAAGCCTGTAAGAGAGAAAAAAAGAACAGTGAAAAAGTAAAGCTGGATATTTTAAAAATCAATAATTAAAAAGGAAGCTGATCATTGCTTAGAACTGGAAGTTTAGGTCTTTTCAATCTATCACATGCAAACATACAAGATCTCCCAAGTCATGACACCAGATGCTATGCAGTATGGAACCGAAACGAGATGTGACAAAGATTTCATCTTAAATATAATCACATAGCACAGCATGCACAGTTTCTGTCTATACGGGTAAAATCTAAAACTAGGATTTAAAGAAGGAAACCTGGGGGGAGAAAAGAAAAAAAAATTCAGTTTTTATTTTTAAAAGTCAGGTATATTCAACAGAAGAATAAATTGGTGCTGTAATGTGTCCCTGATGTCAGGATACTAAAGGTAGTTTGTTAGAAAACAATTATGTAATTATTTGTGAAGTGTGATTTTACGCTTTTCTAGGCATGCCAATGCTGGCGCTACTCTTTGATGTGAGCCTAAAATAACATTCCTTTACTTCTGCTGGAATAAAAATTCTGAAACATGTTCCACCTACCTTTACTGAATTAACACCACTGATTCTATCATTGGCACTCACTGGCTGAGTAAAGTTAGGCCAAGTAAAAAGCAATACAAATTACAAATACATTCATATTTCACAATGGCACAGAAATATAAAAATTTCACGAAACAATCATGCAGCTTTGTATTAATACCATCAGTGAAACAAAAGCACTTAAACACACAGTCATTTCTTTTAAACAAATAGGATACAGGTTACTCACTTTAAAAAAAGACTGTCTATTTATTTAAAATTTAGTCAGTGGAATGGCTTTTAAAATTGCTTTCATGTACTGCTAAAATAACAAGTCTCTCTGTACCTACTTTTTCAATAACTCAAACTGATTCTCCTTCAAAAAATACTTCCAGTATTTAAATTAAATCTACATAGACATCCAACACCACGAATTAACAAGTTAAACTGAATTCGGACTGTAAAATAGATTCTTTGCTACAGAAGAGATGCACTCATCTTAACATTCTGAGTTCTTTTACTTAAAATTTGGAAGGAAATATTGACCCGAAAACTTGGAATTTTCAGGAGGAATGGGGAATTGTATTGATTAAAAGGGAATCTAATCTTCCTACGAAAATAACCAAGGCCTTAGAAAATGGGTATACTTGACTTTCAGTACAAACCAAGGCATGACAGAACATTACACATACTTAAAAATGAAACTATAATAACCATAATAGCAGCTAAAATACCTCGCTAAGCACTAAAGAAATTAGGCTTGCACAACTGTTACACTTTTTTTAAAGTACAAGATTCATGCAAATAAGCACAAACCCTTTCTTTGGGTGACACTATCCTAATGGATTGTTTTCCTCCGGATGTTTATAGGGCTTCTGTAAGTTATTTTCTTTCATTTGCTTGCTAGACTTTATAACAAGCAAATGACAGTACAATCATGTTCCTTGGGACATTTTTCCCATTTATCTTTAGGAAGCTCTTTTAATGTACAACGAAAGGGTTAGCACCGCAACTTCAAAAGCCACCCTGCCGATACGCTGAGAAGCTATAAAAACATACCACTGGAGCCTAGAAATTCCACAGAGGAAGCGGCCCAGCACCTATAGAGGTGGCGGCGTTCTGCACAGAGGCCCAGAAAATAAGGCAAAGCACTGTCAGGAGATACTTGTTTCAGCTCCTTGAACTAAAGAGGAAGGAGGGCTAAGTCCATGGCATGTGTGAAAGACAGAAATCACATGAAAGTCAGGGGAAACAAAAAGTGAGAGGAAGAGTCAAAGGACAGTGGGTAGGACAGATAAGACAACACAGCATACAAAAGAGAAAAGGCAAATCTTGAAAGCCCAAAAGAAACATTTCTAGAACTGAAAGGAGTACATTTTATGTGCATTAAATTGCATAATGTGTGGAAAAACCGCATTTTCTTAAAAAGTCTAAATCAGATGAATATATAATTATTCTATTTTCAGTTAAATTTATCAAAAAATCTTTATGAGTTTTTATCTTCAGTAAACACAGAGGTCTCCTAGGTAAAACCTACAGCCCTGGCTTTAAACACCTGAGCATCTGGAATACAAACTATAGTCCTAAACCTGCATCGTCTCTTCTTAGAATTTTGTGACTTCTGCATTCTCTGTGACTTCTGCTTGTCTTCTAAGAGGTTCTTACTCATATGATAGCTTTAGAAGTTGCAGCCGTATCAAAGTGTGCATCTTTTTCTTCAAAAAGTTGCATTTAAAGAGCTACAACGGATGGAAAGCACACGAAGCTTTAAGGTTAAATTTTCACTTGTTGAGGATGACACCTTGTTATTCCACCTTTAAGAAATATTAGTGTACTGTTATCAAGATGTGTGGTTAAAGGATCCGACGGGGAGGGCAGAGAATGACCATAAACTTGTGTTGAATCCTTAAGCTTCACAAAAGCTTGAGTATTTTTAGAGCTACTTGTAGTTAAAAATAAGAGCCAAGACCCATAGGTTTAAAAAAATTCTGCTCCTAAAATAGTTTAAAATGATCAGGAAATATTCTCTCATCCCATGAGATCAACCTTTAAAGTAAGAAGCTGTAACATTGTAACAGTTCAGCTTATAAATAATCACAAAATTTTTCCTTTCAGCCTCCAAAATGTCAGTGAATTGTGTTTCTAAATTTTAACTTAAGTCTTCTTCCCATGAAGAAGCTCCACATCCTAAGAAAAAGGCAGTGGTCCTAAGAGGAACTGGCTGCTTGGTCATGGCACATCAGGTCGCTGCGGGAGGGCAAGGCAAGCACTACCGATGTTCAGACAGCTCCAGGCCAAGCCAGGTTTGGCTTAGATCGAGTCAGGGATAAATAATGTTACACAGTGAAATCTGCACTGTCTGGTTTCCAAGACACTTTTCATTTCACTACTTAATGTGGGTCCTTTTATGTTTTTGTTACATATCTCAATTAAACAACCAGGAAAGGAAACAGGAAGAAAAACATTAAAATTATTAAGAAATTAAAGAATAATAATTGAATTTAAAAAATGTGTGTCAACTGATCACTTGAGAAGTTAGAATTTTCAGGTATTAATTTAGGATTAAAACTCATCCTCCTTGTGGTCATTTAAAAGTTTGACAAGCAATATTAAATTACTGTATAACTAAAAAGGGAACTAGACAGTATCAACAATTTGAGTAAGTAAATTGGAATTGTACGCCAATTGAAATTAAGGATGAAGAAATGAATGATACTGTGCACCCCGTATTTTGAAATCAAAGAAAAATTACAAAGGGATGAAGCAGGGAAGTATCTTTTAAAATAAAAGCAAAACGTACCATTGGTTGGGTGTCGAGCAAATGAGATAGAAAACCTTTTAACAGCAGAACCGCGTGTGGCGTCTGAGAAAGAGAAAAACAGGTACCTGAAATTCGTAACAGCTGCCAAAAGAAGAACGCTTACGAAAAGATGGGAAAGACAAATACATGAGGAGGTTAGAGGGAGGCGACATGCAGAAACACAATGAGAAAAAGGAGGAGGCCAAATACTGGTTAGCGCAGTAACCTGTTTGATGACAGAGGCAGGATGTTTAATGAAATACACACAAGAAAGACAAGCAGGATGAGGGGGTGACTTGGCTAAACCCATGTTGTCCTGACTGCATTCATTTGCGGGTATGTGAGCAGATGTTCTAGATAATGCTGATCCGGGAAGACCTGAAATCACCTGTCTTATTAGCAAAAGGAGATGGGCCACAAAGGCACCCGAATATCAAAATTTGAAAGCTGAAGATACACTAACAGCGACAGGATCTCCTCCAGGCAGGAATCCAAAAACATTCTTATTCTGTATTTTTATAGAAATATTGCCATCATATTTCCTCTATTAATAAACATTCTGTTCACTTTAGTTCAAAACTGATAAGTGGAATAAAGGTTAAATGAACACAACTTAAAAGACCAAAGAAAATTTATTTTTTATACTATGTATTCTCAATTTCCTAAAAGAGGAACACACACGATGCAGGTCTAAATTTTCCATTTCAAACAACTGTTCACTGCTGAAGTCTAACTGTAATTCACGGAGGAACAGGGGTCCACACTGCAGATGACAGCACCGACAGAGCGTAGGTGAAGGGTGCTAGGGCTCCCCTTGAATCACTGCTCTTAGACGTGCTTTTGAGGCTACTGCTCATGCGTGTGTGCGTGGGTGCCGGTATGAGTCTGTGTGTGCTTGTGTGCACATACCATCTATGCAGCCGGAAGAGGTCAGCTTTTTACGATGAGTACGAGCATAATCCTGTAGGTTAGGTGCACTTGAAGAACCCCCGAGCACTGAGGTGCTAAACAGGCCCGCACAGTGAGACCCTGATGGGAGTTAGAGAAAATACATACAACAACGGGTGTTCTTCCATTCACATTGGGAATTCATGCAGCATGCAGTTAACACGGCTCTTACCAATACACAGGCAGCCCTGGGCAGTGCCTTACAGGCTCCCAGTATGCTTGTAATGTCCTAGTGATATCAATTTTAATACAATGCTTCTAATAACCACCACCATTTACCGTATGTACTAATAGGCTAATTTAGCACTGCATAAAATGTTACCTTTGAAGAAAAATAATACGCCTACGCAATCATTAGATATACATATCCTAAAAGCATTAAAAGCACTATGATAAAAACTAACTCAGGAAGACAAGGATTCTGACAATCAGTTTGCAAGAGTAGGCTGTAGGAAAAAAACCCTTCCCTAGTAAAAACTAAGTTACATTAAATCAATACTTTTGAACATAGGCCTACACAGGATGCAGCTTTCCTGATGCCCCTAAGAAATGTCATAGTCTTATGAAACTAAGTACATCAAAGCTTAAGTATTTGGGATACCGGGCAAAATAACTCTTCTTCAGTCACTCAGGCCTAATCCATGTTCAATTTCTAAAGCCTAACAAATGACTTAAGACATTAACTAATAAAGCCCCTGATAAAACACATCATTAGCAAGTAACACACAACCAATGTAAATTGATGCTTCATTTGAAGCAAAAGTCTTTACACTCGGGCAAAACTTTATGTACTGGGGAAAGAGTATATGAATTTTTATCAAATATACTATGCAATTTAATAAGAGATGATACATAAATTTCCATAAAGATATGGTGGGACTATCAAAAGCTATTAATATATGCAATTTTTAAAAGTTCTTTAGATATGTAGGCATCAACAGAATTCATATCTTATAAAGACTGCAGGACACAGTTTAAATTTATGGTGAAATCTATTGTGTTTTTATTAAACCTATTTAGACAAGTATTCATGGAAAATAATATGCCACTACCTCCTACGGTTCATCATACACAAGCTTAAAACCAGTGAACTTGGAAAAATGTTTTTCAATGTTGCTCTGAGTGTCAGCAAAGAAATGACTATGTTCAATAAAGAGTAAGCCTGTCCGGGCGCCAGGCATGGTGTGCGCACGCCTGTAATTCCAGCACTTGGGAGGCTGAGGCAGGAGGATCATGGCAAGTTCAAGACCAGCCTAGGCTACATAGTGAGCTCAAGGCCAGCCAAAGACCCCAAAAAAAGAAGGTCTGCCCTTGTACATTACTTTTACATAACTAGACAGTATTTGAAATACCTTAAATTTTTGTCTAATCAGATAAAGAAAAACTTCTTGCTTGCATGCAATCAGATCTTTACAAATGCATCAGTTGGGTAAAGTTTTCATCTTAATTGTATAAAATTAAAAACTAGCATTGGCAAGTGAACTGGTTATCACAGTGGATAAAAGGTTAAATAACAAAATTAAATGCTATCTCCTATAATATCAAAACAATTGTATATCTTGAGTTGTATAACTTATCATTCCTGAATTAGTATGCATTACATACAGACTAAAGCATAGCATTTGGTCATGTTTTTCTCCACTAAAGAGTTTTTTACATGTTTGCACAGCACTGAGTGTAAGAGGGTATGAACAGCTTCCCTTACACCACATACCTACAGTCGAGCTCTGCTTCTGTTCCACAAGAGTTCTTGGGGTTCGAAGGTAATTAGCATTTTCAGATACAACCTGCACAAGGAAAACAAGATAAATGAAACAGAGGTTTTTGAAATACATTCAAAAGTCCATATGCAGCCTGTTCCAGACAGACAAGGTTAATAAGCTGTATGGTAAATATTAGTAAAAATACATAAGATATGAGAATCATGCAAGATCCCTTCTGAAGGGAGTCCATTTCACATAGGGCCTTGCAATGAGTGGTGCGAAGCAGGCATTCAGAATGACACGTCATGTATGAGATGAGATAGACGAAAAGAAACTATTAATAGATTGATATGTTTTACTCTCTTTTTAAAGAAGCAAAATGCCCACTCTTAAACAGCTCCTGTATTTCAAGGGGGGAAAAAACAACCACGAACAAAAGAAAAAGACAGACAGACTGCTGAGGTCACCATACAATTACTGATCCATGCATGGGCTTTATCAGAGTAACCTTTAAATATTCACAGCCTTAATGGATACCATAATCCCTTTTCCTATAATCAAGTGTGTTACATTTCCAAAAGGCAATTGCTGAAGGTATCAGAGAGGTCAGGTGTTACAGCAAATCTTCCATTGTAATAGAAAGCAGAGTACTTTGAGTTTCCACATGTCATCACAGAAAGTCCTTCTGAAGTCATTTTATTTTGAGCCATGCTGTCGATAGGCACATACATACTTGGCCCCTCCTGTCAGATACTTTGAGATAAAGGAACAGTGAGGGGCAGGATGGTCCATATTAGATCTGTCTTGTTGATTAACACGGAGTCACATAAATTTAATATTTAAAAAATGTTTACATTGTCAGCAAATGCCAAATGGAATCCAGTTTCTCAATTATAGGTGAAACGTTAGTAATTTTGCTTACCATCAAATTACAGTTTTGTTTCTGACAGTTTTAAAAGACAACTAAAGTCAAAGAAAAAATTATTTCCTCTTTAAATTTTATTAGCAAGTAGAAGTTCCAGGAGAATAAAATTTATTTTTTTAAATCCTGGATGTTTAAAATCTGCCCAGTAAAAACACTAAACGCATGCAATGTGAGTGGTTTCTTTCCCACCAATATTATCAGATACCATAAATATTTTTAAACGAACTCAAAAACAGAAGGATTTACTCTGATGTGAAACACAAGGGATTAGATGTCCTCAAAGACAGCTGTTTGTTGCTCTGAATGTGGGGAAGAAAAATGTTTAATGAAGTAAAGTTTAAAAACCTGTTGCCATGAGCCAAAAATACTGGATGTGAAAGCCAATGATTTGGGGGAGACAGGGGAAGAAGTGATTTGTTCCCCTGATCTGCGTCTTCGACGCCCAGTACCCACACCACTGGTACAATGCAGCCAGGTACCAGCACCCTCTGGGCTAGACACACTCAGGGGGCTCTCTTCCTGGAAGTGAGAAAGGGGGCGAAAAAAAAAAAAAAAGCAGAGCATGCAAAGTTAGATACAACAGAGCCAAACGATCAGAAAGAAAAAAAAATACAGTTCTCATTCGCTTATCAATTTTTTAAAGACTGTTACACTAATTTGGGAGCCAAATATCACAGTATTTGAGAATTTGATAGGAATGACATAAATTTAATGTGAAAACAACTATAGAAATACATTCCTAAGTAAAAGCATCTGAAATACTACATAGCTTAAATTGTACCTTCTCTCTTAAAACTAAAAAAATTTTAATGTTCTTTTGGCAGCTATTTAAATATAAAAGTATTCCGTTTAATTTTAGATTTTTAAGAGATCCAAGTTTTGGATAAACTTTTCAGTACAAACACTAAAGTGCTGTACGTAAGGTTAAAGAAATTTCAGTGTACATAAATCACACACTAAAAATACCAGATTATATAATGGATACAAATTGTATTTGTTTATACCTGCATGCTCTCATCTGATTACCCCCTCCAGAGACTATTACAGAAGGCAGCAGGCAAAACATGCAGCCACCACTCTCCTTTGCCATGTGCACATGTCCATGTCAGACACTGAGGGCACAGTGAAATCTACTTGCACAAAATGAAGAAAACAGTCCTTTTCTTTTTGTGTCTTTTAGAAGTACAGGCTTCTGATAGCCATGCGGATGGTGAACCCTGGAAAAAATCTTCAAGGTTTTACTTGGATAATTTACCTTATGTACGTGAAGGTATAGCATGGCAACGAAATATCTCTTGAAAGCAACTACTTAAGTATTCATGAGAAACAATTTTAAAATGTGTCCTGTGTTTTAAGGGGCTGGGGATATAGCTCAGTGGAATAAGCGCTTGCCTAGCAAGTGCAGGGTCCTGAGTTCGATCCCCAGTACCGCAAAAAAAAAAAAAAAAAAAGAACTAACAAGGGCAGTGACGCTGAAGGCCTTACAAATACAGATGAGTGGCAATATATGAAGATTTACACATTTTGCTGGTGTATTATACAAACTTTTTGGAGGACAGAAGAAAGGGTTTTGTAGTGAAATCACTAACATTAAACTGTAGGTTACTAGTTGAAGAACCCATCAAAATCACTGCCCTCATACAAGTGGTGGGTTTTTAAAAATAAACTACAGATGGCTTTAAATCATTTCCCAATTTTCGGAAATTCAGGACACCTGAATGTAACCTAGATTTCCTATTTTTCAATGAAGCTACAGTAGAACAGATAATTCCAAGTTCTATAATGTTTAACATCTTTTAAAAAATATTTATAACTAGAAATATCATGTTCTAGGTAACCCCAATAAGTAAACATTTTCCATGAAAGTTATAACAAGCTATTTTACTGGTAGACACCAATAGATGTTTTTCTTATACATAACTGTCAAATGTGAAATACTATAAAAGACATGTTTGTATAATTTGGGGCTATAGAAATGAGCAGTTGTTTTGTTTATATTCTTACCCACCAACTATTCATGTTATACCAGATTCTTTGGATCTGGAATATGTACATGTCAACAATAAATGTTTCTAACTTAAAAGTTTATGGTTCTTTTTATTGTAAGTTTAATTTCTTCTTTTTATTAGTGCATTTAGAAAAGATTTACAGGCACTGGCCTCAATCAGTAGGAGGAGAATAATCCTACAGACAGGAGACAATTCAAAGTAAAAGTTTAAGTTTAATTTTAATTTATTTTCTGTTGTACTGAGAAGTCAGTGTAGGCCCTTGCATAGGTGAACACTACAGTACTATCATACCACATTTCCATACCCCTCCCTACTCTAGTTTTTTGAGACAGTGCCTTACCAAGTTGCCCAGGATAGCTCTCAACTTGTAATCCTCCTGACTCAGCCTCCCAAGTAGCTGAGAATACAGGTATGTGCCACCACACTAGATACAATTTGGAATTAATATTTTAATCTACAATGGCACTAAATAAGTTAGCATTGAAACATCTCTGGCAATGTCTATCTAGTTTCAATAAAAATTACTCCTAATCCATTATATTAGACTTTTAAAAAAGTTCTTTAGAGAGGAACAATCTCATGAGGCAAGATAAAAAAAAATTAGTTTATCAGATTCTTATACCTTGTATTCAATTTCGTTATGATAAATTTATATAAAGCTCCAATTTCTAAAACTAATCCTTGTTTCCTCAACTGCCTCTATATTTTTATATATCTTATGAAATTTGTTAAAAAATAGACAAAGTTGAAAAAAGCTTCATAGGTTCGCAAGCTCCGTAATTAAAGCTGTATTTTCTTTTCAATTTTATTACTATATAGTTAGTTTACCTTATGAAAAACATGCTCTGACACACACACTTACTTCATTAGTCGCCATCTTTCTAGATCGCGGAAGTGGAGACTTCCTGTGTATATGAATTGGCTCTGACACCAACGGTTTAAACAGTATAACCGCTCGATCAACCTCATCTCTTTTAGAAGTACGTGGCTCGTCATCATTATCAATTTTCAAAGATCTCCTGCCTTCACTCTGTGAATAAAAATGCAATACACTTAAAATTTAGATTTAAAAATTTCTGATTATCAAATTCAATTACCAACTATATAGCTATAGTCAAAGAGATATAAAGTATAGTCAAATTCAGTTAAATATATATGTATTTCAGTAACTATACGTATATGTCTGTGTTTTCTAAGATGAATTAATAGCAAGTGAATTCTTACAACAGCCTAGTGTTATGTTGGTTACTATGAAGGAGATGACCAAGTCTCTGATTTCAAGAAACACACATTCTGTGGAGAAATTAACAGTAAAATAACAATAAAAAAAAACATTAAACACAGTGTTTAGTTCAATTGCAAATGTACCAATAAATACCAGTAAGGAAGAGTAGATATGAGGTTTGTTATATGGTAATGTGACCAGCCCAAGCATGAAGAACAACATCATTTGAATATATAATTTTTACAATATTTAAATCCTATTCCAAGTATTTTCAATACATGTGATTAATATATGGAAAATAATAATTTGTTACCCATTTATAACAATTGTTTGCCATGGCCAGGAACTCTACTAAGACATATATGAATAAGAAACACAGATTGTAAGAATCTCACAGTATAGGAGATATACAAGATGAAGAATCTTATATGAAAACTTTGGGTGAAGCTATATACTAAAACACATCTTATGCAGTAAGAATGGACAAACTAAAACTACATATGATTATATTGATGAATCTTGTAAACCTAATGTAGGCCAAAAAATCCAAAAATTCCAACTTTCATCAAACTAAAGGCTAGATGAGACTATGAGGGAACTTCCTTAAGGAGACAAGGTGTATCCAAAACTTGAAGCAGTCATGACAGTTTATAATAAAGAACAGTTACTCATTTCATTTAACATTCATCAACATTCACAAATAACATGATCACAGGTATAAAAATCTATGGGTCAGTTATTAGAATGAGTACCAGCATATGGCAGGGTTGCTAGTGATAACATCTTTAAAAAATGAATTAAAATTCAATATGATAGTGACAAACAATAGAATTTAAATAAACCATTATGATAGCATGAAAAAATATAAAAACCTATAAATTCATCTCACAAAGATCTACAACTTATTAAAAATCATAATTTTGTCAAAGAGATATAAAATATAAATTCAGAAACATATACCAAGTCCTATACTATTAGATACACTATTACAAAAGCACCTTTTTTCTTAAAATCAGCTTGCAGAGTCAATGAAATATTAATCAAAATCCCCGAAAGGTATTTTGGAATTTCACCAGATGATTAAAAAACATACATGACAAGTTAAGAAATATTCAAGGTAACTTTGAAGAACAAACGAACTGAAGACTTCTGTGCCAGAAATTTAGCATTCCACAGGTACAAAAATTAAGTCTGATATTGAAAAGGAAAGAAGTGAAGGCCAGCCTAAACTACAGAGTGAGACCCTGTCTCAAAAAGACAGAAAAATTTAAAAAAGAGAGGAAGAGAGAAGTACTGCAGACCGTAGGAAAATGATGAATTTCTTTAATATTTATCTTAGAACCAGTGAACCATATGGGGGGAACATGCACACAGAACTAGACTCCCCACTATTACACAAACATACCACTTCAAAACACAAATTTGAGTTTAGTAAAGAAATAAAGTAGGAAAATGATGGCAGATGAAAAAATGAGAGAAATAAAGAATAATGCAAATATTAAATATAGAGATATGGTAGATCTAAACTGACTTGGAAGACATGCTGTGACATAAACATTTACTTTAGTAAAATATGAATACACATTGTAATAGGTGACCATTCTACAATCACTATTCCAAAACATTTTAATACAATACTAAAGTCTAAATTAATACTGCCTATAAACAATATTAATGACTTATGGAATTTAAAATTTGCCTTCTAAAATATAATATGTACAATCAAGATGCATGACATCAATAATATAAAAGATAAGGATTAAGTAAAACAAATTAGAATCTTCTAAGATGCTTATATTGTCTAGTAAACAGTAAAAGTTTCATTTATCTTTAAAAGTCAGGGATTCATGTCACTAGTTCTCAGACAATCATTAAAAAGTACTAAAATAATGTGAACTTATCAGATATTATACTGGAAGGGGAAATAACATGGAAAAAGGCAAGAGGGACAGAAAAAGGAATGCAAAGCAGGTAGAACAATCAAACCTGTAGGCTGGGTTAAGATGGGACAGTAAACCTCAAGTAGGTAAAATTCATATATTATATAACACTATCATAATATTAATGGATCCATATTATACATTTGAAAATAATATAATGTAAAAAACAAAGATTGTGAGAATGGATTTAAAAATATAGCTTCATTATACATTTTTTAAAGATGATATATAATTTAATAAATATACGAGTCTGGAAAGTTAGACAGTAAACAGAAAGGGATATAGAAGTACCATTTAACTTTTCTCAATTAAGATTCCATAAGAGAAATGAATGTCACCATATTAACAAACATTTTATATAATAAATTAAAGTCTATCATATGTATCAAAACTGGTATACCAATACTATCCTTGAATTGAGAATACAGTCACTGGGGCCGGGACCTTCCAAGTGCAAGGTCCTGAGTTTGATTCCCATTACAAAAAAAAAAAACAACCCAAAAAAACAAAAAAAAAAAAGAATAGAGTCAAACTATTCTGTATTATGTGCTTCAGATGAGTAATCTGAGAAAGGTTTAAACCAAAGTAAAGAAACATTATTAGAAATAAATGGAGACTTCATAAAATGAGAAAAGGATTAAATTATCAGAAAGATAAATCAAAGTAAGATTGGAAACAAAATATGATTAGAAACTTTTATGGGTTTCCAATCACACTGAAGCTCAAGATCAGCTAAGAAGGACAAACTGAGGTATGACAGACGTCTTTGAGTGACATATTCCTAGCCACTTCTTAGTAATAAGGTAAATTAGAAATATATCAGATTTTCCCATGATTAAATCCCTGTGTTGAACCACCACAAACACCACTTGAATTAAGATGGTTTGGGAGTGCTAGCTCTGCTATAGTTCCCCTAGCCTACCCTTTAATTATAAACAAAAGTAGATTTTTACTGGAGGAACATGGTAGTATCAACTACAGGCTCAAATTTTCTCTGCAGTTTTTAATATTCAATATCCAGCATTATATCAATAATAGCCTGGGGCCAGGGATATAGCTCAGTGGCACAGTGCTTGCCTGGCAAGCATGAGGTTGTGAGTTCGATTCCCGGTAACAAAAACAACAACAACAACAAAGCCTGGAACAACAGAACATAAGAGATCAAAAACCACAGAAAAAAAGAGAAAAAGAAATGGACCCAGAAAATGTTACTCCTTACAAATTTTAGAATAACCTAATTAATATGCTCACAAACTAATTAACAGCAAGACTAAGAATTTTAGTTAAGAGCTAGAAATTATAAAAAGAACCAAATGGGAATTCTAGAGCTAAGAAGCATTAACTAAACCCTACTTATTGTGTCCTAAAATTAAGAACGCAATGCCTGGGTTGAAGAATAGATTGAAAATAAACACAGATGGACCAGTGAACTGGAAGAGATGGAAGTACTGTCATGGTTGAAACATTGTGTCAACTTGGGGAGTCTAGAGGTTTGGCTGAGTGACTCAGCAGGAAGCCAGGGTACTTACTTTGTATATATCCTGAGCCTGTGGAAGAGGAGTGCATGGGGACTGTTTGAGAGCTACATGCCCCCTGGGTAGGGGTAGGCAGTTTACAGTGTAAGGGAAGAGGCTGCTTGCCACCATTCCGCCCTTTTGCTGGGTGTTTTTGCTGTGCTCTGCTGCCATGAACATGTGCCCTCTGCCATGTGCCACTCTCCCTCAGAACTAGCCAAGTATGGACTGAAACCTCCACAAACTGTAAGTTAAATAAACCTTTCCTTCTTTCATTTTGGGTGCTGGGTATTTTGTCTCAGCAATAAGAGAAAATAACCAAGACAAGTACAAAGGAAATCTGTGCTTGAAAAGTAGAAAATAAATATAGAGAAGAGTGGAGAAATACATGGCCAAAGGGTTTAAGATGCATGATAAATCTAACACAGATGTAAGCTGGGTATCAGAAGGAGAAGACAAGGCAAAAGGTAATTATTTAAAGAGATAATTACTGTAAATATTCCAGAAGGCAACAAAAAATATTGTTAGAGGTATAAGAACTATTAACCTCGACATCAAATTAAACTGCTGAAAATTAAAGATAATCGTGTAATAGTGACAGCTTCTTTGAGGTGAAGGTTTTAAAAGAACAAAAGAAACATACAAGAGATTGAAAAACACTAACCAAATAACATTAAATAACTTAATTTATATATCAGTAATTACATGAAGTTAAATATGACAAATCAAAGGCCAAGATTATCAAAAATTATTCAAAGTACAAGTTAAGAAAACCACAACCTATATGATGTTTACAAATAACACATAATATATAGAAGGATATAAAAAGATTAAGAGTTAAATGAAAAAGAAAAGACACATAAAGAAAGTGATAAAGGTATTATTATGGCTACAGTGTCAAGGTAGACTATCAGGCAAGAAATATTTGCTAGGCATAAACAAGTGACTTTGCATGATTAAGAAAAAGATTAAACAGTTCTAATTTGTATGCATTGCCACAAAATGTGGTGCAAAAATGTAGACATCATAAGAAAAAAGAGACAATAATCTCAGTGGGACATTTTTTCATTCCATTCCAAGTAGCTAATAAAAAGCAATCAGATCAAAAAATCTTTTAAAGGTATACAAGACTGAACACTATTAATAAACTTTTCTGGTTGCCTGGTACTGAACAAAGGATAACAGAAAATACAATCAGGTATGCATGTGGCATTTCTAAAAAACTAAGTACACACAGGCCAATACTTCTCAAAAGACAAAAATCACACCAAATATATCCTTTAACAGAAGAGGAATTAAACTAAAAACCGTCAAGCTCACTGGTAATTTACACATTTGAAAATTAATCTTAAATCCCTAAAACCATGAAGCAAAGAAAAAAAAATCACGCAAAAATCAAGATATTGTAAAATGCATGATAAAAACATAACTATCTCATGCAGCTAAGGAAATACTACAGGTATATTAAAGAGGTACTGTACTCGATAGCTCCAAATGCAGTTATTAGGAAAAGAAAATTTTAAATACAAGGTGTGAGTAGTCATCAAATACATTAAGAGTGGGTCAATAAAATAAACTCAAGAGAAACGGAAGGAAACAAAATTGAACGTCAGTGGTTAATGAAATGCAAGTACAAATGTACGATAGAAAGGATCCAGAAGGAAAATCACTAGTTCTCTGAAACGATGAAGAAATCATAAATCCTTTCGAAGATTCAGTAAGGAGTGATGAATTAAGAAGTTGACATTATGAAAAAATGAACATCATCACAGATCTCACAGACCAGTGATGGAGAACCTTCTAGAGCTTTCAGTGATACAAACAGCCAGCTATGGCATGTGTGCTATAGGTTTGCCATCATTATGGACAAGACCAAGATACCACAGGATACCGAACAACTCTATACTCTAAATTTGAAAACTCAAGTAAAATCCAGAAGCCCAACTGACCCAAATGAATATAAAAAGACACTGGAAACTTAAAAATATTATCAATTGAAGAAATACAACATATCATTTAAAACATCCCTATAAAAACTTCATGTCTAGATGATCTCCCAACAACAAACCTTAATATTTAAGGAAAAATAATGCTAATTTTACATAAAATTTTCTAGATTAGTACTTAATCCTTAATACAATAAAGACTAAAATGCCGAGTACTTAGCAGGGTTTACTGTGCTGAAACAAGTAAAACAACAATAAAAAGCAAACATAAAATTATCATTCTAAATACCTGGTTTAAGATCCAGTCTAAGAAAGTTAAAATTCTGAAGTATTCTATATACAAAATGTTGTCTACCCAAATCATATTTTAAAGAGTTTAAGGCATTTTTCTCATTAGTAGTTAAGAATCAGTCACAGTAACTAACAGCAAACCTTTACAGAAACCTGATAAAACTCTGAAACTGGAGTACCCAGGCACTGAAAGTTCCATCTGCATTACCTCTCTGGAAGCTGGTCTGTATCCATAGCCAGATGGTAAATTTTTATCTTCTTCACAACCTTTGGCTCCTGGACTAAAATGTAACTCAACATGAAAGCGTTCTTCTGAGGAAAGATCCTAAAATATAGGAAGGAACATTTTTACAGTAACTATACCCAAGCTATTAATTTACCTCTGGCAGTGCAAATCCAGAGACCAGTTACCTTGTTAGGGTCTTCATAAAGCATAATAACAATCTGAGTCATGTAGTTGAGTTCACTGACAACGTTCAGATAGTCCATAGCTCGTTTCCACTGTTCATCCTTGGACTCCTGAATAAAAGGCACATGGTGAGCATTTTCTCAGACTGTATTACTTGAAAGTCACTTCACTGTGGTCCCAGTAGCTTATTTAATCCTGAGCAGCATCACATACACAAAGTATATACTAACGTGCACAACTGTTTCAAAATAGCTGCATTTAAAAGTCTCAATAAGTTTCTTAAGCTTGTTTAAATAAATTACTTCAAGGTTTTTTTTTGCCAGTACTTTTGGAAACTCCAGTGGTAACTTTTTTCAAAATAGTTTATACAAAGTAAAAGTTGGTAGTTCCTTACAAAATTCCAAGGGTAAGGAACAGTTTTTAATCTTCTAAAGTATCTGCTATGGTACAATACTTTATAGTACAGGACACCAGCCTGTAAGGGTAGTGCTTTTCTCTCTACTGTCATACAGTCTTTGTATGTGATGTAAGCCTGTCAGTAAATATCCTGAATTTACTGTTGTGGTTTAGACCTACAAGGCCCCCGACGGCCTCCTATGTGTGAAGGGTGACTGGATCACACAGGTGTTATGACTGACTTTTTGTTAGAAGGTGGGGCCCGGTGGGAGAGGTCACCAGGTACATGACATGGAAGACTTTCTCCCTCCCGAGATCCTTTCTCTCTGTGCTTCCCAGTCCCCAAGAGATGACCAGCTTTCCTACACCAGACCCTTCCTGCCGCAGGCTGCAAATAGGAGAGAAAATCAAGTCTGTCCACTATTAAGTACAGGTGTTGTCCTAGCGAGGAGAACGTGGCTAAGACACAATGCAGAGCACTAAGAAGTCACCAGGAAGAGGCACACACAGGCTCTGTCCTCCTGCTGTCCCTTTCCCCACTCACTGTCTACAATTAGAGCACACTGGCCTTTGAATGAATAACCGCAGAGTGGTAGAACCTAACAGATGTTAGGGAACGTGTACTATGAAGCTTGAAGAGTAGAAAATTCTACCCAAAAAGGCGAAACTACTCAAATTGTAGAGTACAGTTCAGAGTTAAGTCTATATAAACCTTATGTATATCACAGATAATTTTCATTCACTGTATATGTCACAAATATTACAAACATGTAATATCACTCAACAATTTTCATACATATTAAAAGTATGTATTTTGAATTACAGTGTAAGATGTGCCTTGTTCTAAAAAAATACTACTGTAATACCACATGCTGTTATGTACACGTTTTAAAATTTGGTATGTTTCCTTTATTTTTACACAGTATATATTCCTAAACTGTTCAACACTCTTGAGTAAAAAAATGCATTTTTATGTGTGTGTGTTGGTGAAGTATATGTGCAGAGATTTTTCCCAAAGTGGTATTTTTCAAAACTGATAAAGGAAAACACATTAGTATAACATTACTGAATTTTACCAGATGCAAATTACAGAAAATGATGACTTTAAATATTAAAAATTTTCATTAGTTAACAGGTAAGTTAGATTTTTTGATGCTACTAAATTAAGAAAACAATCTAATTTCTGCATCAGAGTTAAAGATTTTGCTAGGTCTGTTTCAACACATAGATAAGATTGAGCAATACTGAGTAGCATCTTTATGAACAAAATTAATAGGGAAGAAGCTACAAAAGACTTTTTCTTTAAATTATAGTCACATACACATTCCTTGAAAGCTGATGTACAATCTGATCTCCTGAGCAAATATTTTTTGTTTTCTTTCAAATTCTATTATGGAGAGAGAGATTGTATGTAGTCCATTCTAAACAATCAAAAACTCTAGAAAACTAAAGCAAGGTTTTAGGTGTACTGCTTACAAATTCTTACAATGATATTAAGAGTTTAGATAATGAATAATAGTGTAAATAAATTTTAAAAAATTAAATTACAAAACAGCACATCATTTGTGTACAGATTTTAATGCTCATTAAAGAGATACATTATTTTTCCAGGGAGCACATATTCTTTAAAAAGTAGAGTTGTTTATTTTTGTTTTAGAAATGAGGCCTACACTTCACTATGCCCAACAAGCTCGTTACCCTCATCTAACCTTATCTTTTGGAGGTCACGGTAATAGTTTTCTGCTTGGTTTCCTCAGGCTCACTTTTGCCTACATGTTGACCACACAGCAACAAGTCACTCCCTGCCTGCTGCAAACCTTTCAATAGCTTCCTAGCTCCTTAGAACTTAAGGCCCTGTCTCACTTCCTCTGCTGCCACTTTATCCGTCTCTCACTACCTATGCTGAACCACACGCTATCTTCTCAGTTTCTATATCCCTCGTGTCATTTCTACCTTCAATGGTACCTTAGTTCACGAGCTTCATTGTCTCCAGGATTCTGGTCGCAAACTGGAATGGATGAGCACGGAATCAAACTCCCCCATAAAGTCACCACTGACTTATCGCATTTGATTTGATTCTTGTTCAACTCAGTTTGCAACAAGAATCGTGAAAAGAATTAAGTTCATGAACTGAGGCACTGTTGTATATATGTGTAAGAGATTTGTCTCTTTCCCCTTGAAACAATGCCATGAATACTACCGGATATATAAACTTTGGCCTTGCTAATGCAAGTTCATTTTCTTCATTCACTATTCTTTTATTAAAGCTTTCCTAATCCACATGTGTATACAAGAATGCCACTTTGCAGTTCTTCGATGAGACAAAGAAGAAACCAAAACAAGAGTTCATGAATGTATGAACTCTAAATTTTGATAGGAATAGAACACCAAAGTAGCCTTCAGGTAACTTTGATGATAATTATTCTTAAGGCCCAGTAATAAAAAGAAAAAGACTAGGAAACAGGAAGCATGACAAATCACTATTGCCCTTTATTTAAAAATTACAGAAAAAATTGCTTTAAAAAATCACTTTGGATACAGATATACATAAATGTATACACTAACCTATACTGAAAAATGAAGGAAAATTCTTTTTGTGGGTGAGCTTAGAAGTGGCTCATACAGATGATGAGACCCGACAATTCAGGTTCTGCTGTAACAAGCTATGCCTACAGCGGCGGGTGAGAAGTTAAGTGAATTCTGCATCTGAGAAGAATGTAAATAATTATGGACAGTGAGGAGAAAAAGGGTCATTAAAAATATGTGAAAGTTTAAATTTAAAAAATATAAAAAAAAAACAAAAAAAAAAATTAAAAAGTATTACAGTAAAGTCACATTATCATTAATTCTTCTCAAAATACTGCCCTTGCTTTGAACACATTTATTCCATTGTTCTTGCCAATTTCTGAAGCAGTTCTGGAAGTCTTCTTTCATGAATGTTTTTATAACATGATAAAATCTCCGGTGACAGCTGTTGCCCAGTGCCATTCAACAGAAAGTCAAGCTCGTAAAAACATCATGGTGCGTCCTCATCCCTTTTATTCACCTGATGTAGCACAGCGTGACTTCTGGCTTTTTCCCAAAGTCACAATGACCACACAAAGTAAATCCTTTCAATCAGCTCAGGGTACTGAGGCAGCCACAACAGTGCAGCTAAAGACACTCACGATAAAGGACTCCTAGAGTTGCTGTAGCCATTGGCAATAACGATGGGCGATGTGGGTTAGAAGTGAGGGTCACTTCAGAGGGATTCATAGCAATGCCTTTTACTGTAATAATTTTTTAAAAGAATTAAACACGCACTGTATTTTTCTATGATGATTGTATTTTACAAAAATGGCTGTTAGCCATACTGAATCCTATATATTCTTCTTACAGTGTGACAGTGAGACTCCATGCACCTAGCAATGTGGGTTATTTCTTCTCCTGTTGAACCTGGATGGAATTCTGTGATAGCCTCAATCAAAACTGTTCCACTTAAGTGACACTATATGATTTTAGAAGTTAGGCTGAACAAATGCCACACACTTACACCTTTCTATCCTAAGAAAGCCTAGGGACTTATTCTTGGAACTCAACTGCGTTTTGAGAAAGCAGGTCACACAAAGAGGCCAGATGCTGTTATTCCAGTCAACAACCCCAAGTGAAGACCCAGTTGGCATACACATCAAGCACTGAACATGTACGGACACCTTTGAAGTGACTGAGTTCTGGCCACTGTCTGACTACAAACTCATGAGACCCTAAGTAAAACTGCCTAACTGATCCTAGTCAATCTCTAAACTCTGGCACATGAAAATAAAGTGGCCTTGGTTGTTTTAGGCCTCAAGTCTTGGTACGTCACCATGTGCCAGAAGGTAGGAGGTACACTGTCTAATCAAACACCAAGTCCTGTCAATTTGGACCCTTAATGCTAAATGCTGACCCCTCAAATTCATCTGATTCTTTCTTCACACTACTAGTTGTCTATAATATCGCCTAAAATGCTGATGCTATTGGTTGGTCAAATGGACCTTCTTTGAAGGAAAGAGCATGTCATTATTCCCAAAATCTAGCAAAGTAATTGGTATATAGTACATCTTTGGAAAATGATGGTAAATCATAAAAATGGCAATGAGTTGCTAAAGTTTCATAGTAAAAATCACCATTAGTGATTCGATTACAAATTTTGAAAACATTTATTAGCTAAACTGCGTAAGCTTATTCTACTTACATCGCATAAGGCACCATAGCGAAGAATAGACAGTAAAGAATGTACATGACTTTCACTGGTAAAATATAATCTGGTACGGACATGACGTTCAGGAGACAGAACACCTCTGGAATACCTAAAGTTAGAAGCATAGGGTATTAAAACATAGCCATGTAATAAAATCTTCAGTATAGAAATTATTTGATAAAATAGAATGCAATCATCCTAGAAGTAAAAGTCCCTAATAAATAAACCTATCATTCTTCCAACCACAACTCTGTAATTGAGGAGTACCTTCTGCAACTGAGGAGATACTGTGTTTTGATAGTTATTTTTCTAACATGAAGTTAGCTGGAACTAACTAGGCAATCTGAGATTAGTCAAAGAGCAATAAACTTAGTATTACTCAAGTTAACTCTAAAGAGGTTATTTTAGCTTCTCCAATAGCGGTGATAGAGGTTATAGACCTAAAAATACTCACAAACATTTATGCGGCTGAATAGCGCACAGTGACGACCCCACGAAATGACGACACTCATCCCCTCTTCCCCATTCACCTCTGTGTTTCTCCAAATTGATGCCCAGAACAGCCTTGGTTGGAAGTTAATTAATAGGAATATCTAGATAATCCTATTTCCACAAAATATCAAGTGATATGCTCCTGATTTCTATATAGAAACATCAAACGATAATTTAGATTTGAAGTATGCAAAACACAGATGCCTATGGACTTAAACAACTAGTGCAGCCTCTTACACGGGGTGGAGCTTATTTACAGTGTCATCATCTTGCGTTCTCTGCAGGTCTGAGCGAATCTTTCTAACTAGAGGAGTACAGTAGCCTTTGGCAATCTCCAGTTTTTCAGCTTTAGTAATACCATATTCCTGAGCAGAAAATACACAGTATTAGAAAAAGGGTGTAATAATGAAGCAGTCTAACAAATGCACTCTAGTGAGATACAAATAACCGTATTATGATGGGTTTGCACTTTAGACAACACACAGTTCACCTGTTGTATAACTGCAAATACACCTTTTTAATCTACTGTACAAATATCACTGGAAGGATTCTCTGGTAGAATTTAAAAAGTAAGCAACTTCTAAAGAAAGGATGATGAATGGATTAATGTGGTCTCTTGTAATAGTATTCAACTTACTCAGGAGATTTAAAATGCTTAAAGTGACTGTAAAACATGGATTAAGGTGAGAATACCTAAGACTAAGACATAGACAGAAGGGAATAAGCATGAAAGGAAACATAAATTAACACTATGAGACTTTTGGAGGCTGGGAATATGTGGTAAAGTGCCTGACTGGCACACAGAAAGCCTGGGTTTGAGCCCAAGCACCGCACACACAAAAAAGAGAAAAAAAAAAAAAAACCAACCAGAATTTTGTGTGTCTCAATGTTGAAGCACATTCTTTTATAAGCCTTTGGCCAATATTCTTAACACTTTAAGCGGTGGTGCACATAGATGCCCTGAAATTATCCAATTTATGTCTATAATCATTATAAATTTAGTAACATAATGAGCTGATGTGACGTGAAGTGGCAAAGACTTAGGAATTATGAATTGCAATGACAATTATGGTTCCAAATGGTAGATTACAAAATAATCAGATGTTAGAAAAGAAAAGTTTGTGGGATGGGGGAGTATGAGAAGAGCAAAAGGCAGAGAGGGCGCAGTAAGCAGAAAGAAAGGAGAATATGGAAGACGGAAGAAATGCACACACCCTCTCCCTCCAAACTCGCTCTGGGACACCTTAATTTCAAACCTCCTTCCTGTGAACAGACACCTCCAAAGAGAGTCAGATGGCGAAGATTCTGTACAGACAGCAAATCTCAAGACCGCCTAATAAACTGTGATTACAGATGAAGCACCCATGGAAACTGAACCTCTGGAGGTCATTCACCTTAAAGCTTTTATCCCCCAATTCAGCCAGTAATGTTGCCAACATACGGGATAGTGAGCCAGGTATATGAAAGGGGTATGTATATAATGGTGAATGTACAGTATATGTAAGCACAAGAAAATGGCTGAAATTTAAAAATCATTAGAGAAAAAAATGTCATTTGTTTTAGCAAGCCAAAAGGCAACAAGCATGTTCATAGACTGCTGGTCTGCGTAGAAAAATAGTTAAAGAGCTCTAAAGCTACAGAAATACGGTTACGTGCCTGGAAAGACATATGTGAAGAGGGAGAGAAGTTAAAAGAATCCAGGTTTCCCTGTACAGAAACTAGTTAAATAAATTCACACATAGCTTTACTAATACAGAAAGAAGTGCCTGGTGTTAAATGAAGAAAAAAAAAATCAGGTTGTAGAGCAGTATGGTTTTTCCTGATTACATTTTTACAAATAATTTGCTACACATATGCATTAATGAGAATAATTATATGTGCATGACTTTAAAGTAAGAGGGCTTTGAAAATGTTCCAAAACACTGACATATTTTTGGTTGATAATGTTATAGAGAGACGTTTCCTAACATACACATTTTCCAGTTTTGTAACAAAGATATATTACTTTTAAAGTAAAACACATTCCTTGTTCATCTGCCACCATTCTTGGGAAGTGAATAATTTTTAGAAACCAATGCTCTCATGTGTAGTTGCAATATTTCTGACACAAATAGAACTGGGTAAGATATAAGATGAGGCTGTTTAAAGGCTTTCTGTGGTGATTTCCATGATAGTTTCTTTGGACTTTACATGGCAAATGCTATTATAAAGAATCTTCCACAATTCATAATCTACAGCTAATCCAAGAAATCATCTTCAAATTTTCATCACTTACCATAGATACGAATTGATTCAATTTAAGAGAATAAACTATCTTTTTAGAGGCATGATATATACCAGAAAGTGTATTTTTTTCTTACACAGTGACACTCTGGTAGTTTGCATTTGTTTTCTCTAAACAAGTTAAAAATTTATGTATTTGATTAGATAGCAAAGCTCAGTTTACTGTTCATCTGTAAGAGAACATCTGTAAACCTGTACTTCTTTCTTTATAAATAATATTTTCATGATAAATTACTACTATAAATGGTTATAACTTTAGGGTTTTTCTTCAGTGATTGAAAATACCTGCATTTTATTCAGTTTCCAAACTTATGAAAGCTAAAGCAATCGAGCAATTTATTATTTAACTGAATTACATGCAACATTTTATTTTTAAAAAAAAGAAACTCCAAGTATCTGCCACAATAGTACTATCAAACCAAAAAATTAGGGAGATAAGTCCAATTTCTCTCTCCTCAACTTAACTCCACTAAAACATATAAAAGTCTCCTGAATTAAAAGTTCTCAATTTACTTAAAATATGTCTGTTCCCTAGAAGCTTGGTTAAAATCTTCGTTTTAAGAGAACCACGATGTCAAAAATAATTTATACCTCAGAAAACCAATTTTAGAGGTATCATCAATAAATTCTATGGTTATTGTGAAAATCTAAACCGATTTTGGCAGAGAATTACTATAATGCACACTGAGAATAGCCGAGCTTGCAGAATTACTTTAAAAAACACAAATGATAGCTCAAATCTTAGATAACCATACTAATCTTCAGTGCTTCTTTTAGTTATGATATTTTAATAATTCATTAAAAATAATTAAACTACATGGACAAGGTACATTCATTCCTCCAACTATAAAAATTGTTTTCATTCTCAATTCTAACATGTTCTATATATTTAGTAGAAAAATTTAGGGGGATAAAATTAAACTATGTAATGACACAGGCATGATTATGGCTAAGTTAGAAAAAGTATTTCTGTATTTAGTCACTGAGTAGGTAATGTATTTAGATGTATCAAAAGTCTACCTTGAAAAACACATATAGCCACCATAATTATTTTAAAAGGTTGCATATTCACAAGTAATTTTTTAAAAGTATATTTTTAAATAATCTTCATTGTAAACATAAGTGTGACAGCTAAGACACTAAACCTGGTCTAATGTCAAAGCAGCTCTACTCAATGAAACAAATTACACTTTCAAAGTAAACTGAGAATTATCAATAATCACTCTTTCTGGAATCTTCAGTAGGAAAGTGAATTTTCTATCTTGAACTTTATAACAAAGATTGATGTTAATTCTGTAAGTTTACTTATTTAATTATCATCAAATCAGTGTTAGGTTGAGATCATTTATTTTTCCCACACAGTTAAAACTGAGTCCTGTAGAATTTATGTTCATTGTGATGGTAATCTTCAAGTATCCTATATTATAAAAACAAAATCTTTTATTTTGCAAAATTAAAATTTTTACAGGATAAAATTTGTCTTTTTCATCTTAAACAGTAAAAAGAAAAATTACAACAACAATTATAACAAACACTTTGTGTGTGGTACTGGGATTGAATCCAGGGCCTGGCTCATGCAAGGCAAGCACCTATCAATAGGCTACACTGCCAGCCCCTTATTTAAATTTTGAGACAAGATCTCATTAAATTGTCCAGGCTGGCCTCTAACCTATAATTCTCCTGCCTCAGCTTCCCCAAAAGCTGGCATTATAGGCCTGAGCCACCATCCCCAGATGTAACTCTTTTAAGCTAAAAATAAATTTTCAATTCTGAAAAGTGAAATCGCAAACAAGAAAAGTCAGAGAATGAGCCCTATTTTCTAAATTCGTATTTCTCATAGGCATATTCTTAATTAACTGGGTTTTTTTGGGGGGTGGTACCAGGAATTGAACTCAGGCCCTCACACTTGCCAGGCAAGCACTATGCTGCCAAGCTGTATCTCCAGCTAAGGCACATTGTTAATAACTAAGATATTTTGAGCCAGTTTTAAAAAGGATTCATGTTTGTAAATCACTGTTCCACATTATATAACATTTTCCGTCGTAAGATCACTTATGTGACAAGTAAACATGCAGGTGCTCCTTCATGCCAGAGGAACGTAATGTTAACTTGGACTCTATTAGAAAATGCACGTTAGCATCATTTTAACCATTTTCACACATGGTTGTTTATAAGGGAGCCTACGTTGAATTTCTATTGAGATTTACCCTTTTCGGGTGTCTCATTTTCCCCACCTTGGAACTTTAGCTGACAGCTGGAGTAGCTGGTCCACTCCAAATTCCACTTTGTCATATGCAAATCACTGTTAGTAACCAAGTTGGGCAGAGACCCTAAAACGGTCTCTGGGGCTTTTCTCTTGTAACGTCTTCTTGCTGTCAGCGGGCTCCGTCACGTCCCCTTGTCATCCCCGGCTCATTGCTTGTTACTTTTCAGTTATCTGAGTTCCGATGATAGCTCTGCTTTTACTCTCCTCGAGTGAAAAGACCCATGTCCCCCAAAGACTGACTCACAGCTTGACCTCTAAACGTTATCTTCAAATATTTTTACATAAACTAAAAAGTCTTGTCATTTTTCTTTCTTCTTTTATATTTGTTTTCTGTGTGTGGGATTTAATCTAAGGTCTCATAGGCAGGGACAAACACTCTAATGTAGTTAAGCTATATCCTCAGCTCACAAAGCAAAGATTTTTATACAGGGCTGCGGCTACCTCTGCTTCCCCTTCCTCGCATATTTCCGTAACATAAAGCTGGTACATGCGTACTAGGTACCCAACAGGTACTTGTTAAGTGACTTTTCTCTGTACTGTCTTTGGGTGATTTGTTCATTAGCATATTATTGTTTTTGAAGAGCACAAATTCTTAAATTTCAAAAAGTTATTCCATTCTTTTGAGCAGTAAAATTGCTCTGTATCATACTCTAATGCTGGGTACATATCATTGTAAATAAGTATAAGCTCACAGAATCCTAATGTAAACTATGGACCTCTGGTGATACTAATACGTCAATGAAGGTTCGTCAGTTATAAAAAGTATTCTACTCTAGTGGAAAATGCTCGTAATGAGTAGAGAAGATTGTACAGGTGCAGGGGCAGAGGGTATATGGGAAATCTTCATACCATCATTCCATCTTGCTGTGAACCAAAAACTGCCCTAGTAACATTCATTTTTAAAAAGATACTACAATCAAAATGTTCAGAAATCACGTGATGAGTACAAGCAAAATATAGAGCTTATAATATAAACTCATTATTACTTAATTTAAAAGCTTTCCAGTCATGTAAACCAACTGTAGACATTTTTAAAATATAAACTTTTAAAACTTGATAAGAAAATTGATTCTTAAGCATTAGTTACCTGTGGGATAACAATATCTGCTAATGCCTTCGAGAGCCTATATAATTCCATTGTATCTTCTAGTTTCAAAGAACCATTATGCTGGACATCGTATTTTATACAGTCATATATGTCAGGAACCTTACTAATATCATATCTTCCATTCTTTGTTTTAAAGTCTTTCTCTAACTTGGACCATCTACGTAGCATAAGCTCCAAAGTTTCGCTATGGTAAAGCTGAATATCTAAAACAACGTAACATGTTAGTACATTCAACTTAAACATTAAATTAAGAATATACATTACAATCAAAACATTAGAAACTTTTAAAGTTATAGAGATAAAATTATAAAAAGCTAGAAAATATTACTATGGCCTTATTAGCAAACAAGTATGTTTTAGTCTTAAATAAAACTTGGCATTAAAATTGGGTTGAAAACTGGACTTGTAAAAGACCTTTTCCATCCTATGCACTTCACTGTTCTTTCTAAACTACATTCCTATCATTAGCAGAACAGGCAGACTACCTTTAGCAGAAAAGAATCTTAGAAATTAGAAACTCCTCAAATGATATGTGTACTAGTAAAAAAAAATCTAGGATGTCAAAGTTGCCCAGGTTGTTAACCAAGCTGACCTCGGAGCCAGAGCCCTTAACGGTGTTTTTTCCTCCCTCTTATGCTACGTATGCATTGTATAACTATGTGACAACACTAAATAACTAAGGAAATGAGAGTGCTCTATTGCATCTTTCATATTATCATGGATAAAAGCAATTATAACTTAGCTATCATTTCTTTGCTGCATATATGTTAACTCATACTACACCTTGATCTCAAGAGAGGTTTGATTTCTTAAAATGAAACAAATGTTTATTTTATGCTTTAAGAAAACATTTTTTACCTGATGATTTTGGATCTTCCATTCGATGTCTGATTTGAGAAGTCAAACTTTGAATCAAAGAATACACTTTGTCACAGGTCTTCACAGGATTCTTAATTAAATGCATTGATTTGATAAGAGAAATGCTTCCAGATGGAGTAAGCTATAAATGAATAAAGTAGGTATTTTATAACTGGTTATGCCTGGCTATCTAAGAGAACATACAAAAACTTCCAAAGTAATTCCATTCCACAAATGAAGACGACATCCAAAATATGGTAATAAAATCAAGAGGTAGGTAAAAGTGTCAGAATCTCATGTTACATATGTAATGAAGTTCAGCTCCTAGTAGATTGATTGATTACCCATAAAGGAAATCTGGCAAAAGTACTCTGACTTAAACCATGAGATCTGAGGAGTGGTTACCAATTTGTAACATGCAAATACATTTTAACCACCTGACATACATTTGCTTGTTGTTACACTAAGCCTCTGTTCTTATTGTCACCCTTTTCCTACGAGCTACCTAGATCTGAGGGTAAGCAGCTATAAGATCAAATGACTAGTACATGAAGGAGAGGAATTCAAATACAAGTACTCTGAATGCAGAACTCGTGTTAACCACTAAGCTACTATTCCTCTGAAATGAGTTCTTTTTCCATTCAATGAAAGCCACCAGCATGTAATACAGTTGCAAACTCTAGTTTTGACACTTAGCTTGGCACATTATGTACCACATGAAGTTCCTACAAAAAAAAAAGTAAAGTGGAATCCCACTTCTGGTTTTGGTGGACTAGAAAGCTTGGACCAATCTAACTGCTGAAAGTTAAGTAAAAATCATGATCAAAGAATTTCTGCATCTTTGCGTTAAAGGCATCCAAGAGATGACAAGTTTTGGATAGCAAAACTCCATGAGTGAGTGAACTACAGAGAGAGCCTGTCACTAAAGAATGTTCTTGCCTTGAAAATATTTCTTGGTTATAAAGAGAAGGCGGGTAACTTTAATAACTATGTTGGGCTAAAAGGAATAATTGTAGCCAATTTTACCCAAAACAGAACTCTGGTAAATCCCTTACATCTAGGGTTTAAAAAGTGAGAATGAATTGGAAACAAATCAACCCACCACCAAACTGCAGACCATTTAAAACTCAACTAGTGGGCCCCAAAAGATCTGTTTCTGAAACTGGTTTAAGGCAATGCCAGACTGCTGTGTTCACTGGCATGGCAGGAACAAACCAAAACACCAGAAGATAAAATCATCTTAAGCTCAATATATTTACAAAACCAAAATATCCATCCAAAACTAGTGATATTCTGATACATACAGAAGCAAGATATAAAGGTCCTTCAACTAACAGAATGAAAGAGACTCAGTCATTAGATTTTCCAACAAAAACTGAAAAATAAGATATTTTTATACTCAAGACAAAAAAAAAAAAAAAAAAAAAAAAAAAAAAAAAAAAAAAAAAAAAAAAAAAAAAAAAAAAAAAAAAAAAAAAAAACCACCTGAAAAACAGATTGGCAATTATTTTTAAAAAGCCAAGGAGAAATTCTAGAGTAAAAAAAAAGAGTGGTTGATTGTACAGCATATCACTATAGCCAAAGATAAATTTGGTAAATTAAAATATAGATTAGAAGATTATTTCTGGAATAAAGCTGAGAGACAAAAAAGTAGAAAAAATTCAAATTATAGATATGAAAAGAAGTGATTAGCTCCAACAAACATACATTTGGAGACAACTCAGAAGTGAGAAATGTAATATAGCAAAAAACCTTTTCAAAACCAATTGACAACTATCAAACCACAGATCAAAGAATCCTAATAAACCATTAGCAAAATGTAAATCGATCTTCAGAGGCTAGGGATGTAAGTTCAGCAGTAGAGCAATAGTTTAGCAGACGGGGTACTCAGAACCACTACAGGAAAACAAGGGTTATTTATATCTAGACATACAACATAAAACTGCTGAGTGAGAAATAAAAATAAAATGTTAAAAGTAGCCAGGAGCTACTAAAAATTACTTGCAAAGTTATAACAATAAGACTAACACCTGATTTCTCAAGCCAAATATTGACTACCAAGCATTATCCTAAAATTCCAAACCTGTGAAAATATTTAGCAAATATTTAGTACTATCAGTAAAATATTTAGAAAGGTGAAAAAAAGACATTTTTGGACAAACAACGAAAAACTGCAAGAATTAACCACTAACAGACTTATATTAATAGAATTACTATACTATTTTTCATTCATAGGAAAAATAACCCAAAATGGAAGCCTTGAAATTAAAGGAATAATGAAGAGTAATTAAAAGCATAAGTTACATTTCCAGCAAAACAGCCATAGAGACCACGGGGGAGCTTCCTTCTTACAAAAGATAATAGTACAGAATAAACAGCTGCAATTTTCCTAGCATATCTGGGGAGAGCACTGGAGGATAATGCAGATGAAATGGACAAATTGTGGAGGGGGAGGATTTAGGACGGTTCTGTAAAGATGGGAATAAAATACTGCACATTTCACCAACTACTCTGTTGCCATAGACTGGACTCCTCTGAAACAGAAATATCCTCCTACTGAAGGGTGTTATTGTTGACACATGTGTCAACTTGGGGAGTCTAGGGGTTTGGTTGAGTGACTCAGCAGGAAGCCAGGGTGATTACTTTGTACACATCCTGAGCCTGTGGAAGACGAGGGCACAGGAGATTGTGTGTGAGCTACACGCCCCCTGGGTGGGGGTAGCCTGTTTACAATGTAAGGGAGAAAAAGAGGCTGCTTGTTGCCATTCCTCCCTTTTTGCTGGTTGTTTTTGCTGTGTTCTGCTGCCATGAACCTTTGCCCTCTGCCTCGTGCCACTCTGCCTCTGAGCCAGCCATGTATGGACTGAAACCTCCACAAACTGTAAGCTAAATAAACCATTCCTTCCTTCATTTTGGGCTTTGGGTATTTTGTCTCAGCAACAAGAAAACAGTAACCAAGACAGAAGGTAAATAGGAAACTCAGCTCCCAAGGTCACTGAAAATTTCTGCTGCTGTGGAATCCTGCAGTGCACATGTAATTTAGGGAACTGTAAGGGCGAGCGGACCATGGCACTGCTCTGGAGCACAAGGCTAGTTCATGCTGTATACCATCTCTATCCCCATTGGTACCATTCTGCCGTACAACCTACCTGTGCCCTATCATCACTGCCATGTACTTCCTCCCAGCATGTACTCCGACCCTGCAGGGCCTGCACACACTGTGCCACACAAGCTGGCCTTGGGATCCTTCCATCTCTGCATGACCCACAGAGTGACAGGCTCCTTGACCCACTACTGCATGCACTGCACCTACATTAATTAGTTGCAGCTAAAGAAGCCATATGAGACTGTATCACTGCACTCTGTGGAACCAAAGCCCTATCAAACTGATACCATAAGATACATCTGCAGGAGAAAGTCTTTCACTACAAACGGATAAAACTGAAGGACACAGAAACGCGCCACATGTGAAAATATCAATGTAGGGATACAAGAAGTGTGAAATAGCAAGGTAATGGGAAATAGCAAGAAGTGTGAAATAGCAAGACTCCATGGGACATGATAACTTACTGGCTGCAAACTCCAGAGAATAGGAGATTGATAAAACGCCTGAAAAAGAGCTCAAAATGGCTGTTCTAAGGAAACTAAATGAGATACATGAGAATACAGATAATTTAGTGAAATTAGGAAAACAACTCATAATAAGAATGAGAAATTAGGCAAAGAAATAGTTTTAAAAAGGTAAACAAATCTTGGAGATGAATTCAAAACGTGAAATTAAAAAATACAGTGGAGAACAATAACAAACTAGAATGAACAAGGGCAGAGTTTCTGAACATGAAGACCCATTGTAATACTCATTCTTCTCAAACTATCCCAAAGAACTGAAAAGCAGGGAACTCTTCCAAACACATTCCGCAAAACCACCGTCATCCTGGTATCTAAACCAGATACAGTCACAGCGGAGAAAGAAAACTACAGGTCAATATCCCTAATGAGCAGAGATGCAAAAATCCGCTATGAAATATAAACAAACTAAATCCAACAGCACCCCAAAAAGATTATATATCATGATAAAGTGAGATTTCGGTACAGATGCAATGATAGTTCAACATAATAAGACATAATATATGGATAAAAATCAAATGATCATCTCAATAGATGCAGAAAAACCATTCAATAAAATCAACATCCTTCATGATAAAAGGTAAATAAATTAAGTATGGAAGGACAGCATTTCACTATAAAAAGTCTATGGAAGACTAACCCGCAGACAACATAATGCTACACAGGGAAAAGCTGAAAGCATTTCCTCTAGGAAACAGAACAAGACAAACATATTTATTTTTACAGCTCTTATTCAACAAAGTACTGGAAGTCTTAGCCAGAGCAATTAGGCAAGAGAAAAAAACCAAAGACCCACCTAGAAAGGGAAGACGTCAAATTATATTTTATCTGTAGATGGCAAGATTCTAAAATTTAAAAAACACTCATGATTCCACGAAAAACTATTAGAAAGTTTGCAGAACAAAGACTGAATACACAAAGATCAATAGCATTTTTATACAGCAATGAACGAACCTGCTCAGAAAGAAATCAGGAAATCACTATTACTGTCAATAACTACATCATCGTCGTCGTCATCATAATAGCCAGGAATAAATGTAAACAAGACAGCAAACTGTACAATGCAAGTTACAAAACATTGATGGAATAAGCTTAATGACAAAAACAGTGGACAGACCTTCCACGTTCATGGATTGAAAGAATTAACATTGTTAAAATGTTCATATTATGCAAAGCAGTTTATAGGTTCACTAGAATTCCTGTCAAAATATCATGCATCTTTCACAGAAACAGAAAAGCAATCATAAATTCACAACACACAACATACCAAAAAGTCAAAGCAATCTTGAACAAAATGAACAAAGCTAAAAGCATCATGATGCCAGATCTCTAGACATTTTCCAGGTAACAGAAATCAAGACACCATGGTACTAGCATAAAAACTAACACATAGACCAATGCAAAAGAACAGAGAACCCAGAAGTAAGTTTACAGGCAACTGATTTTCAACAAAGACACCGAAAACATAAATTGGAGAAAAGATAGCTCCTTTAATAAATGGTAATCTGGAAATCCGTATCTAGGGAAATGCAACTAGACACCTATCTGTTATCATAAACATAATCAACTCAAAATGGATCAAAGATCTAAATGAAAGAGATGAAACTAAGACTAATAGAAACACTCGCAGACAAAGGCACAAGATAAGATCTTAGGGCCGGGGATATAGCGCAGTGGTGTAAGCACTTGCATGGAAAGCACAAGGTCCTGAGTTTAATTCCTGTACCAAAAAAAATAAAAAAAGAAGAAGCAAGGTAAGACCCCATTAGTGCAAGCAACAAAAACAAAAATAAACAAATGGGATTACAATTCAGGTTGAGTAGACAGTATAGTAGGTATGGCCAAAGTCAAAGTAAGTGAGGAAGATTCATCATCCACTGAATTTATAGAAAATCAAAAAGCAACTCCAGAAAGGTGAGTTAATGTGTATATATGTATACACAGGATAGCTAACAGAGTTGTATGACTGATTTTTATTGCTCTGTTGAAAGGAACAGTTAATGTTTAATTGTTTAATCAATCTTACATGTCTGTATTTGTTTATGGGAATAAACAATTGAACATATCAATATGTAATACAACAACCATTGTTAATTTCCCGTCACCGTGTCTGAAATTCTGTATTGCTTGTATTTTTGGGGGGTTATTTTCTAAATGTATGTGTGTTTGTTAATACGCTCTTGTTCTTTTATCTTTAAAATAATAATAAAAAAAAGAACAGTAAAATATTCAGCATTACTGCCGTACCCTGATGGCAGTTCTTAGAAAGTTCAGAGCTTCCAAGAGCAGTTAATACGCAGGATTTGAGCAGAGCAGAAATACTGAAGATGGTGAACAAGGTTACCAGAATTGTCCATCAAATGAGCCTCCAAGTGAATGAACCAGACGCACAGTTTGAAGAAAAGCAGCAGCAACTTGAGGATTTTGACAAGTGACTTACGAAACTTCATGCGAGTGTTGAAGCCTCAGTCTGTCACAAAAAAGAACTTCCAGCCTTTGCTAAAAGTATGATGCCATGTTAGGTAATTCTGAGGCTCACACCCCTTATCTAGAGGTTTGTCTCAGCTTCCAGAAGGAGAGGAGATAATAGACGATATACATCAAGGACAAACTTTTGCTGAGTTCTGTAAGTTTTCAGCACTATGCAGTGACTGCATTCCTGTTATTGGTGCAGTAAAAGTTTGACCACTGAATGAAGGTCTGGCAGCAATAGGAAGATGTCCTAAAATTACTTTGCAGAAAAAACATGACACTGAGGTAAAAATGATGATTGCTAATAAATCAGATCAAATACAGCATCCTCAAAATGACAGGAGAGTAGGAATTAAAAGTACCACAAGGAGAAAGATATTGAACAGATCTCTAAGTTCAAAAAGAAGTGTTAAGATGTGAAAAAGAGGGATATGGTCATGATGTACTGACTATAATTAACAGAATTTCATTTTATTCTTGAAAATCCTTCAGAGAGTGGTTTTGGATTTTTTTTTTGGTACTGGGAATTGAACTCAGGACCTTGTGCTTGCCAGGCATGCGCTTGTGCTATTGAGCTATATCCCTGGCCCCAGAGAATAGCTTTGAAGTGTTCTCACCACAAAAAAATTATTCGTGGCAGTGCATATATTAATTAGCTTATTTTGCCACTCCGTCATACATATATATATTTAAAAACATTATGTTGTATAGAATATGTCCAGTTATTGTCAAAATAAATAAATTGCCAAATAAGTTGCCAAAAACCAGACTACAGTAGCTACCAAACATACTAATCCAAATAACTACAATATTGTAGATATGCTAAGGCTGTGAAGAATAACAATAGGAAAGGGAACGTAGTTATTTCTAGGAGACCGAATGGGTTGCCCTTGTAAAGGCAGGGACAGAGAGGGGCCAGAGTTGTTCCATGTTCTCTCTCTACCTGGTGATTCTAAAAGTATTTCCTTAAAATCCAATAAGCACAAGTATGTGTTATGTATTTCTGCATGAAATACCTCACCATGGAAAACCGGGTGCTGCGACCCACCTTCTCATAGTCCTCAGCAGCAAAGTCTCTGTCCTTCTGAAGGATCTCGTGAAGTCGTGCTTTCACACGCTGCTGACAACTGCTCAGAGAATCACTGTCGCTGTCCAAAAGACCGTTCATGTTCGCGCTTTTCACCATCTGAACAAGAATGGGGGTGAGCTCTCCTTCCAGAGCCAACAGCCCCTAAACACAACAAACAAAGCCAACAATTTAAAAATTAATACGCAAAGTAGCGGAAGATATCCTGATTTTGTTATATGCAGAATTTGATAACACATAAGAGTTTCCCATTGGCTGGTTGATGGCTCAGAAGTTCCAAATCTGGCATTTTTACATACAGATTCAGTAAAACTCTCTTAAGCTGCCATGTTACATAAAAATTCTAGTAATTTAAAAAACCACTAATTGATACCTTTGCAAAAGCGGCCGCAGTCATCTGGACTCGCCCTTCATCAGAGGCATATATTTTGAGGTCATGTCGGTAGGTGCTATGTAATCGAAGTAAACCACAACCAGGAAATCCTGCATAATCTCCTGAAAATAAATCCTCGAATCACTTAAGCTATATTTTTATTTCACTGTATTTCTTTAAATATTAACTAGCATCACAAAGTACTTGAGATTTGAAAATAAAATGGGTAACTGTAATCAGATGGAAGAAACTCCAAGATTTACCTTGCCCTCCAGGGTACATGCACCGGAAAGCTCTTCCCAGTTCCTCAGCCTGCACCCTGCCAGCAGGGGTGAGCTCTCCTCCCCACTTCAGAACCAGCAGTAAGGACGGCTCTTCTCTTCGGCTGTCTAAAGTACACGTAAATAAACAAATGTTAAACATGTTTCTTCAAACAGACATGCCTCAACCTTAAGTTTTTTGTCTGTGCTCTCTTCTGCAGTGGAATCTCAAATGTAAATTATTTTCTTCCCTAAATGTGCCTATCTTTGCAGCTTGTTGTTTCATCAGGAATGAGGCCTACTTAGGAAAACATTACTGAAATTCTGAACCTCTTTCATGCTTAGGAGGAGGCTCCCAATTGTCAGCAGAATCATTGCACCTCCTTTCTCTACTTTTTTTTTTTTTTTTATCTTTTTGAGACTGGGTCTCACTATGCAGTTCAGGCTGGCCTTGAGCTCACTTTGTAGCCCAGGCTGCTCTCGAACTCACAACAGTCCTCCTGCCTCAGCCTCCCGAGTGCTGGGATTACAGGCGTGCACCTCCAGGCCCAGCTTCTCTATTCTTACAGTGAGTGATTCACCCACTGTATTTAACTTAGCTACATCTGATAGACCGGGAGCACCAGAGTCCAGAACCGATCTGTGTTTACATTAAGTGCCTTCTACAGTGCTGTCATATAAGAAAATACATTAGCTGTAATGAATGTTTTGTGATGGGGAATCAGTGATTTGCATGATTTTTAGAAATATGAGATGACAGCCTCACATTTATCTTAGTCCAAATTTCAGCAAACAATGAAATGTAGTCAACAGCAGCTTTTGAACAGTGAAATCTTTATAGCTTCCAGATTGAATTATTTTCTCACATATGACAGAGACACCATTAAGTGAATACGTTTCTGTATTTAATTTTGACCAGCCCTTTACCATGGCCTTAAAAGCTGTGTGTGTTGAAGTTTAGAAACAATGGTAATTTGAAAATAATTTATGAACATTAGAAGAATTAATAATGATTCGTTAAAGGAATAGAAAATCATGCTTTCTCTGGGGACTTGTTAGCAGCAGTTTATGCTTTATCATGCATGTTGACAAGGAAGTCAGCATACACATAACTTACACTGTGATTATATTTGTTTACAAGAAGTTTTTCATTATGAACACATTGGTATAGAAAATTAACCTGTGTTGTTTGTAATCACAAAGTGTGACAAGTGACAAGTGTGACATGTGACAAAGTATAACATGGAGGTCAAATGTTAAAGTAAATGCATGAAGATTAACAAGTCCAAACATGTATTTGCATTTAAGTTAAGCACTACCTCAATTTTTGCTATAATAAATAATGTCACTGTCAATATTCCTACAGACTGATCTTTCTCTATACATCTGATTATTTAATTGGGATCAATTGTTACATGTACCTAGATTTAAGGTCAAAGCAGCACAACATTTTTTGAAGTTTTTGATCCACATTACTAAATCACTGTTTAAAAACTTGGGTCAGTTTACACTTCTACCAGCAGACTAAAATCCCGTCACAGTGTATCCACATCAATATTTTTTATTACCATGTTAAAGAAAAGAAGAAAAAGCTCTTTGTTAGTGTCACAGGCCAGAAAAATTATTCAGGTTGAGCAGCCCTAATCTGAAATTCCACAATCTAAATGCCCCGAAGTCTAATGCTTTTTGATCCCTGACATGATGCAACAAATGGAAAATTCCACACTGTGGAACTTGGTCTCCCACACAAAATTACTCAAAATATTTTATTAAGCTTTTTCATACCATGCATAAGTGACATACACATATGTGGGCATGTACACATATGCATATACATATGTACATGAAGAAATGAGTTTTGTGTTTAGAAACAGGTCTTATCCCTAAGCTATCTCATGCTGCACAGGAGAATATTTCAAAATCTAAAAAACTCTAAAATTTGAAGCACTTAAGATCTCAAGCATTTCAGGTAAGGGATATTTGGCCTGTATTAATTAGTATCTTTCTAATTGTTTTTGCCATCTGCACTTCTCCATAAAATGACCGGTCCAACCCTCCGTTTTTCTCTTAAAAAGTAAATGAATCTGTGGACTTTTCTGTTGATGGCTGACAGGATACCTACCTTATTTAAATGCTCATTTAGGTTTACTGGGTTGAAGAAAATACCAATTCATTTCAGATGTACATTGTATACACTTAAAATTTTTCATACTTTTTGAATTTTCTCCTTGCACATTCTACCCTCTTCTATTAAAAGAAGAAAACCTATTATACAACCGTTATAAATAAATAAGCTTTCTGGAAAAAACCAGTTAAAGTGAAATCCCAAGTAGTTGTGAAAATAATAAATCTATTCCTTAGAAGTTAAAGACTAAGTTAAGTTAAAGACCTGTCCTTTACTTATTTAAAGGATAGTGGTACAATTACCACAATTCCATTTTATTCAGCATGCCAGTCCCTAAATATCTAATTAGAAGATGGTCCAAAAATAGCCACATGGTATAGAAAGTCACTATATATGTAGCATACAATAAGCATTAAGAGAAATGTACCTTCCTCTTCACTAGAGGTTTTAGGACACCCGTGTGGGAGGTAAGTCAATTGGACCTTACGATTTATTCCAGAAAAATGGCCATACCTGAAAAATGGCAAACAGAATGGACAATATTAATTGTTGATCTATGTGGAAAAAAATGGATTCTCACACATTAATGCCCTTTTCCATTTATAACTACCTTACTAAATTCTTTAAAACATCATGCAGAAAATCTGTATCACAGACAGCCATGCTAACCCACTGTAAAGTAACAAAGACACTTTTTCCTACAAATTCTGCAGAGAATGAAAAGGTATAGAAATATGTAAAAATATAAATAGAGGTACTTTATATAATTAAAAAGATAAGACTATAAGGAAACTGATCAAACTACACGAAATTAAAATGGGAAATTAGGCTTCCAGGGTAAGATGGGAGAACAGATGTAACCTCATGTGAACCTGAAAGTAGGAAGGAAGCAGAAGAAATAAAATAAGTAGAAAAGACTCAAGGAAAATTGTAATTTTAAAATTGTGCTTTTAAGGAAACAGCAACTCAGACTGCAGTACAGTTACGCTTTGCTCTGCTCTCTACTGTCTATGCTTCCTAGGCTTGTTTTACTCTTCCAGGCTCGTTAAACTCCAAATCCTTTAAGGTAATGTAAATCCATAAATTAGCTTAGTTGAGGAAGTACAAGGCAGAACTGTGACTGTAAGATAAAGAAACAGATTCAAAGGGCTCAAAGAATGTCTTTGGGCAAACACCTTAGACTACTCCCCTAAAGGCTATCTGAAAAGCACCCCCGTCTCTCGAACCCCAGGTAGTACTAGTAGGCCTCTTTCCTGAAGGCCCACAATCTATTACTTCTGCCTAATAATACCACGTTACATCTCTCACTGGTATGTCTTGAATTTTGGTTCTGTGACAAGAATCAATAACCTACTTAGTGGCTGAGCTGAGATTCCCTCCTCCTCTTTAGGGGAGTTCCTTGGACCCCACCTGGCGACCAGAAGGGTTAAGAGTTTGAAAAGATAAATTATATTCTGAGGAGAGAAAGAGAAAGCGCTCCAGAGATCAAGAAGAAGGTGGCAAGACAGCTAAAGAGCACTGAGACGTGAAAGGCCACTGGGAGAAAAGCACAAAGCAGTGGGGCGGGCTGGGGTGCAGGTCCCTGGCTCCTCGCATAGGCGGCAAACCTGCATGCAAATCCACAGACAGTGTTCCCCCCAGGGAGGATTTAGGGGTCCTCTGAGAAGTCCGTGCAATGGGAGCTCTGTGCTGAGGAGCCAGGTACCTCACAGGCAGTTTCCTAAGTGGGCTAGATCGGAAGCGACCCGGGAGATTCCTCAGTTCCTCACGCTGCCCTGCTCCAGCACAGAATTCAGCACTCTGTGTGCATCGCCCACCATGAAACGTTTCCACGGTCTTATCTCTGCTAGGACATCTGCCACATCCCTCATGCAGACTGAGAAGCCTCTGGAGCAATGAGGCCCTCACCAACCCACTTGCTACACAGCTAGTCTGAGGACAGCTGACTGTGCCGCTGTACAGATGGAAACACACACACGAAGCACTTCTGCAGTGACTAAAGCTCTGAGGGAGACGACGTAGCTTGACTGGGTCCGCACAGTGGGAAAGATGGGCAAGGCTCAGCATCCACGGAGGAGCAGGCAGTGTAGCGCAGGTGGCGAGAATACACAAGAGCCTTAGGTGTGACTCAAACCCCAACCCCAAAACTGATGAATTCCAGTACAAGTCCTGGAAAGAAACATTACTGTTCCAAACGCACCAGTGTGGAGAGCTTTTCGATTCATTTTCTTTTCCTTTCTCTGATTTCCCTACCTTTTTACTTTATTTCTTTCCTATTTTTCTTTTTCTCTGATTTTTTACTTTTCTTGTTTGCTTATTGTTTTTCCCTGCTACTTGTATCTATTTGTATTTACTTTTTTATTATTAGTTGCATTTTTTTTATCTCATTTGTTTCTCCTCCTCTTTCTCATCTTATGTTTTTAACTGGTTTCTCTTTCATTTTTCCCTTTCCTTACCACTCCATTTCCATTATTACTCTATTTCTATTCCTTCTAATGTCTGTTAATCTTTAGCTTTTCAGCTGCCTATATACTAGTACTGCCACTTTTATTTCTATTGTTAATGGTGGTATAGCTGTAGCTTTAAGGGGGTTTTAGTGTGTTTTAATCTCTGGTTTAAACTTGTGCTGTGGCTAAGCCAAATTATCTGATCTGAATGGTACTGGGGATTGGACCCTCAAAAGAAGGCTGGTCACTAAGAAGCCCCTCACATAAGAGCGGAAGAGATATCCACCCCAACAGGTACAGAAACCTCAATGCAGAAACACAAGGAGCATGAGGAACCAAGGAAACATGATTTCCCCAAAGATCCATAACTAGTCAGTAACTGAATGCAAAGATATCAAAGTGGGAAATGGACAAAGAATTTAAAAGTCTGATTTCTAAAATGATCAATGATTTCAAAGAAGATACACTGGAATAAAGTAAGGAAGATAATGCAGGATAGAAAGGAAAACGTCTATAAAGAGATTCTGAAGAAACAACAAAACTTTTGAAAAAGAAACCTCAAGAAGTTAAATGAAAAACTCAGTGAACAGACCAGCTCAAAAAGAAAACAGCCGGCTGGGGATACAGCTCAGCAGCACAAGCACCTCCCTGTAAGTGCAAGGTCCTGAGTTTGTTGCTGGTACCAAAACAAAAAACAAAAATTGCAGGAGGAGGAGGACTGGGAGGAGGAAGAGGAGGAAGAAGAAGAGGAGGAGGAGGAGGAAGAGGAGAAGAAGACAGCCTTTAGCTGAACGCATGCTTGATTCATTAGCATACTCAAATAACAGTAAAGAAAAATATAAGAAATCAAAAAGTTGAACTATGGGACACAGTGAAAAGACCAATCCTAAGAAGTTTTGTATGGAAGAGGGTACTGAGATACAGACTCAAGGGAAAGAAAATTAATTCAGAGAAGTCACAGCAGAAAACTTACTTTGTTATTTTTTTATTCTCTTTAAAATAGAAAAAAGAAAAAGACAAGTTGAGACCAAAAAAGAAAAAAAAACTTCTTAAATGTTAGGAAAGATATGTACGTCTAGGCACAGGGAGCATGACCAGAATACATACCCCTACGATATATCACAGCTAAAACGCCAAGAGTACAGAACAAGGAGAGAAGTATCAAGCTAGTTATAAAGGGAAACCCATCAAAATAACTGCAGATTTCTCTGCACAAACTCTAAAAACCAGGAAGACATGGAACACTGTATAGTTAACCCAAAGAAAATATCTAAGTTGTTCTATCCCAGAAGTTATTCTTCAGAATTGAAGACCTCCTTCTAAGATAAGCATATACTAAAGGAATGTATGACAATTAATCCACCATTGAGGAAAATACTTAAAGAAACCCTACATGAAGTGAAGTAGATAAACAAATGGGAATTAGAAAACAATCAAACTTTAGAAAAGCCACATTAAAAAATGGGACAGCTATTCTACATATCAACCAGCTGAGAAAGAAATGAATAAAACAATTTTATTCACAATAACTTTAAACAATAATACACTAATGAATCAACTCAAAGACGTGAAAAACAAGGAAAATCACACCAAACTGAAGAAAGCAACTGAAGACACTAGAAATTGGAAACACCGCCTTGTGTATAGATGGAGAGAATCAAGTGTTAAAGTAGCCATGGTACTGACAGCAATCTACAGGTTCCCCAACAATATTCCTCACACAACTAAAAAAAAAAAAAAAAAAAACAAAACCCTGAAATTCATACGGAAACACAAAAGCAATCCTGAGCAAAAGCAATGCTAGAACTATCATGAAACCTGACCTCAAATTACAGCACAAAGCCAAAGTGACAAAATGACTCGGCACTGGCAAAACAAGCAACAAACCAGGCATGTGCACCAGTGGAATACAATAAAGGCGTACAACCACAGTCACCTGGTTCTTGACAAAGGTGCAATGGAGAAGACAGACTCTTACACCTGGTGTGGGGAAAACAGGACACCCTCACCCTCACATAGAAAGTTTACGCTACGTTGTTACCTCTCACCCTGCCTAAACAATCAATCTAAGATGAGTCAAAGGTGCTTGCTGTGGCAGCACATGTACTAAAATTGGAATGATATACAGAAAAATATCATGGTCCTCATGGAAGAATGACATGCAGATTCAGGATGTGTTCCATATAAAAAAACGAAACAGAAACGCTGAAGGATCAAAGGCCAAGGCATAATACAGTGACGGTGGCCCTTTGGGAGAACAAGGGCCAAAACCGCAGCCCCAAACCCACTTATCTACTGCAAAGTGCCAGCAGTGCCATTAAACCCGAATGCTCAGCTGCTGGGGTGACAATGGGCAACCTGGCTTGCATGCCCACAGAGGGCTCTGCCTGCCTGCTGCAGCACATGTGCCATAGGTTCACCATCCTTGGCATAAGATGTGAAACTGAAAACTGCTAGGAGGAAAAAGAAAAATACCTGAAGTCAGAGCCACAGGCTACAACTTACACAAGACTCCACAAACAGGAGTTAATAATAAAAATTAAAAATAGGACTATATCAAATTTAAGAACTTCTTTGAAGCAAAGAAAAACAATAAAATTTTAGGATTGCTTTTTCTAGTTCTGTATTGTACACTCTTAGAATTTTGATTGGGATTGCATTAAATCTGTATAACAATTTTAAGAGTATGGCCATTTTAGTATATTGGTTCTTCCTACCGAAGAGCAAGAGCTGTTTTTCCATTTTCTTATATCCTCTTTGATCTCCTTTTTCAGCATACCATAGTTTCCAGTGTAAAGATCTTTTACATATTTTGTTAGATTGATTCTCACATATTGCATTTTTTTCTATGCTTGTATGAAAGGTCTTGTTTCCATAAATTCTCTCTCAGTGAGTTTATTGTTTGTGTACAGGAATGCTACTGATTTTTGAGTGCTGACTTTGCATCCAGCAAGCTACTGTAATAAAAACAGCATGGTTTTTATCATGCTGGCAATAAAACAGACCTGAGGATCAATGGAGCAGATTACAAGATACAGAAACAAACCCAAAGACATTCAGTCAACTAATCTTCAACAAAGGGGCAAAATACCCTCACTGGAAGAAAGATAGAGTCTTTAATACGTGCTGCTGGAAAAAAGGCCTCCTTTACGCCAAAGATGAAAATTAGACCCATGTCACTCACCACACACTAAACTAAAATCAAAATGGATCAAAGATCTAAATATTAAAACAGAAACACTAAATCTACTGGAAGAGAGAACAGGTAGAACGCTTGAAGACACAGGCGTAGACAAAGACTTTAGAATAAAACCCAGGCCACAAAGGAAATATTACAAAGAATCCATATTGGGATTTCATCTTATTAAAAAGCTTTTGCACAGCAAAAGAAATCATCAACAGAGTGAAGAGTGGGAAAAATTTTTGCCAGCTGATCCTGAGATAAAGGACTAACCTCTAGAATATATAAAGAACTCAAGAAATTCAGACCTCCCAAATTTAAAGGTATAATCCAAAAATAGGTATCTGACATGAACAGACACTTCTCAAATGAAGAAGTACAAATGGTAAATAAATATATGAAAACATGTTCAACTTCACTGGTCATTCAAGAGATACAAATTAAAATAATGCTGAAATTCCATCTCACTCCAGAAAGAATGGCTGTTGTCAAGAAATCAACCAATAATAAATGCTGACAGGGCTGGCAGGGGGAACCCTTCCCCACTCTTGGTAGTGTAGACTGGTATAAGTCTGGAAACTGGTGTAGAGATGCCTAAAAACACCCTGAAGCCAGAGGTTCCATTTGACCCGGGTAGTCTTCTTCTGGGCATCTTCCTACCAGAATTAAAAACTTCACATCACAGCGAAGTATGCATAGCCATATTTATAGCAGCACAGTTTGTAATAGCTACATCTTGGAAACAACCCAAATACCCATCAACAGATGAGCAGATAAAGAAGATGTGGTTTTCTTTATACAGTGGACTACTCAACCATAAAGAAGGATAAAATTGACATATTCTGAGGTAAATGGATGGACCTTGAGACCATACCCTTAAGTGAAATAAATTGAACACACGTGTAAATGTTGCACTGTTTCTCTGGTGTAAGTAACCGAAGTGTAGACAAGGACCAGAATATATACTAGATACTATGAAGTAGAAAGAAAATGCTCAGTTGGAAAGGGAGAACTAAGGAAGAGGGAGGGGGAAATGAAGGAAGGGAAAAAAAGAGAAAAGAAGGAAAAATGCAAACAAAGTTTTTGTAAATGAGGGGAAGAGGGATGGAAGGGAGGAAAAGGGAATGGGGGAAAAAGGATTGAGATGTCATGTACAGGTACAATGTTCCTAAGATGAAAGTGCTCGTCATGTATATTTAAACTGTACCAATAAACTTAATCAGTAATATAACAAAAACCAAACCAAATCAGCACAGTGAAGACAAAACGGGAGAAATTATCAGCTACTCATCCAGCAGGGGATTAATACCTAAAATGTGGAGAAACCTGAAAATACTTAGTACCAATAAATAAATAGACAAATGAATACATGGGCAAATGACCTGAACAGATGGTTTTCAAGGTACAAATGCCCAATAAATGTGTAACCATGTTTAACATATCCAGTAAGAGAAATGCAAATCAGAATGACACTAACATTCTATCCCACCCTAATCAGAATGGCTATTATCAAAAAAAAAAAAAAAAAGATACATGCTAGTGAGGATGCAGGGAAAAAGGAACCCTTCTGTAATGGTAATAGAAATATAAATTAGTACAACCACCAGGGATATCAATGTAGAGATTCTTCAAAAAACTAAAAATAGAACGACCGTAAGGTCCAGCTCTACTACGCTTTAGTGTACACCCAGAGGAGTGAAAGTGAGCCAGCAGAGGGACACCTTCACCCCCACGTTCACTGTGGCACAAGGCGTAACTCCCCACATAGGCAGCCATCCTATGTACCCATCACTGAAGAAAGGATAAAGAAAAGTATATATAAGGAGTAGTTTTAGCCAAAAAGAAAGTATATCCTCTGTAAGAAACTGCAAGAAACACACCATCATGCTGAGTGAAATAAGCCAGCCTCACAAAGACAATTTTGCATGTTTTCTCTCTAGTAAGTGGACTCTAAAAAATATAAAAAATAAAAAAAGAGAACGTGAAAGTTGAAGGCAGACTATTACTAGACAAAAGGAGGGAAATAAGGTGGTGGGAACAGCCTCGCAGCAAAGAACAGGTGGGAAGGCCGCGATTAAAATGGGATGCATGTACATACGGAAACACCCCACTGAAACCCAGTATTCTCTAAAATTAATATGTACTAATAAAAACATATTAAATAAAGTGGAAAATCATACCTAAAAAAGCGAGAAGTATCAAAATTAAAAGCTTCAAAAGTTACTCACATCTCTAATACAGTCTTAAGTTGTTCAAGTTTGGACTTGTTTTCCTCGATGTCGGAATCATTATTTTGCCCTAGTTCCATAAGAAGTTGTCGGGCAATATCAAGCACTTCCTATAAAAGATAGTTAAGAACTGAATTTTTATGTTATTTCACCATTAAAAATTTTAAATACAGTGAGTAAACAAATACACTTGCCTGTAACTGTTTTGGTTTTTTGAGTTTTAACTTTCCTGATTTGTATCCATCACACTTTTCAAAAAGATCAAAAAATCTTGTAAAAGAAAATAAAGCACTGTTAGTCACTTGCAATGATTAATATCCCTATCATGTATTTAAACCAATGAAGTGAGCGATATGGCATCAGAACTCAAACCTATGAATTTCACACATTCTGTTTCCTCTCTCACTATATGGTACCAGGGTCCTCGCCTACTTTCTTCCTGGAGATGGGGTCTCACTCTTATTGCCTAGGCTGGCCTGGGATTCCCGGACTCAAAGGATCCTCCTGCCTCAGTCCCCCCAGCATCTGCAACTATAGTTGCACTTTACTATTCCTTGCTTTTGCCCCTCTCCATTTACCATAAAACTTACCACTTTCTTAACCACATCAATCTAACAGCCACCATGTTACTTTTTCAAAGTTCTCTTGTGATGGAAATGAAACATACTTTGTGGTGCTGTGGTATATTCTCTGAAATAAGTGTATACAAATTAAGAAATACCTGTTAACAGTTATTTAATGACTTAGGTTTTCAAATTTTATCATCAAGCCTGACTAGAAACTGCTAGCTTTCTGTTGATTTTCTTTTAGAGGGTTAAGAGGTTCGTGATTGTCAGAATCCAATGCAAGAGAATGATAGACCGAGATTAAACAGAATATCTTTACAACAATAAGTAAAACTCAGGCAAGACTGGTATTTAGGGATATTACCACAATAATTTCTGGATGCTAGCATACACAATTATTTGTAAGGAATTTGTATTCAATCAATGATTTAAATATTAATTCCAAATATATAGCAAGTAAAAGTTTTCTATATATTAATCAAAAGAACATAACATACATCAGAACTTAAATTTATGTCACAAGTATTAAACTGTCCTTCTGGAAACATACTTTTGGTGCCTCACTTCCATTTTCATTTTTTGCTTTGGTGTTCTGTCCCCATGACGTATGACAGCAATGACACATCGAAGTTCCATCCTAAAATTAAAAAAAATTGTTTTCAATTATCTAATAAGGATTTGTGCTATATAATTTAGATTAATATAATATTAAGAGTCAGTTTTTCACCTTTTCAAGTCCTTCAAGTACTTATAATAAGCTAGTCTGAAAACAGTGTAAGCGCCAGAGGAGGAGACGCTTGGCCAATCCACGCGGGACCCTCCTATCTCTCAGGAGCGATCCTTGCTCCCCATTCCTTTTCTCCAATACGTTTTCCTTCTCTTAAAAGAAAAAAAAAATCCCTCCTATCAAGACATGCCAAAGTTCTCTCTGGGATAAAAGGACATGAACTCTGATCTCTGAATGTCTGCTCTACGGCATTTGATTTCCTTAAATAAAAAAAAAAAAGCTCTACGTGATGACTATCACATTTGCTAGATTTTGCCTATTTAAGAAGTATTTAAAACTCAACTTACTGGAAGATAAAACTATTTTATAAGTGTGCTAGAATTAAAAGGTAAAACTCAGTGTTTGTTAAAGTGTGAGCTGCTGAATAGACTCCAGCAACACATTTATAAAAATTACCTGAAAAAAAATTGTGTTGAAGTCTGAGAAATGCCAGCTTAAAAACAAAACTAAATGGTCCAGCCTCCCAATCTGACTTTTTAGGATATGTAACATGTGACAATAAATCTCTCAACTGTGAATATGAAGCATTTAGTCAACTTTACCTGACTTCTCAATGAGTAATCTTCCTTAGTAAAGTGTTAAGAAAACTTTGGCAAGATGGATCTAATTCTTTTACCTCAAGACATCAGTGGAGAGTGCTTAAGTTGCATGACCACTACGCCCCTTTACGTAATGTACCTATCGGCACCTCTTTTTCTCTTATGGCTTGACTACACAGTTCTGTAATTCTTCAAGGATGTTTCAGGATTTTATTTTCTCTTATGGCTTGACTACACAGTTCTGTAATTCTTCAAGGATGTTTCAGGATTTTATTTGTAAAAATATCTGAGACTGTTAGTCTAGAGGACCTTTATAAAACCATATAATCTACTCTCTCATAGACTGAATCGTGAAAATATAAATCATACAGTCCCTATGATAATTCAACAATTTACTTTTTCTTGGAATACCACTCACTGACAGGAAAACTGAAGAATTTCTAAAAGAAAAGAATTCAAACTTACATAGTTCCAGAGGTAGTTGGCACAATTGGAATGTCCTCTGCTTCTAAGGGTATCGACCAGGGGATATGAAACTGTGGAGCGAGCTCTCGCATTACAATGTTTCTTCAGCACACACACAAAAAAACAAAACCCTAAAAATTAGTTCATTTAAAGATAAAATTGGGACAGAACAATAAAGAATCCTAAGGCAAACTAATGAACACATAAAAATTAACCCAAAGAATCAATCCTGATCAAGAAAAAACAGTTCACTGGTTCTAAAGTGGTGTATGAGAACCCCAAGGAAATGCTACAAATTTTGAGATTTACTGTATGTTTTAGTTTTAAAATCAATACTGGAATTAAATAAATCAGTATGAACAGATCATTTCTAATTACATATATTCTAGACTCTTCTGTGTGAATATTGTTTCTAGGCTATTTTCAAATTACATTCATTCAAGACTTTTCTCGGTGTGGATATTGGGCGTTATTTTTTGTACTGTTCACTGAACCTCTATAAGGCCATTCTACACACCACGCCTACTTTTAACAAATCAGGACTATACTAACGAGCAGGTCAATGAAAACAGACTGGAGTAACTATATGGGTTTTTGATATTGTTTATTAGTGCTAAAATTTGGTGAACAACTCCCAATTTCATTTAAAGAATAAGTTCACAAATCTTTCAAACATGTGACAAAAGATGGCTCCCATTATTAAATGTTTTAAAGTATTAAATGTCCTGTCACTTTGTCATTTATACTTTGAAACTTACAAGACAGTAAGTTTGCCTTGCTAGTCTTCTCAGTCAAGGTTAAGGAAACAGGTCAGCAAATATGAAGTGATATTTCTATATGCAATAAATTTTTACAATCATTTGATAATTTTATGAGAATAGCTTGAAGTAACATACAGTACTATTGTAGAGAGACTTGCAAAATGAAAATGAAAAATCCTGTATTTCAAATATCTCTATTTTACTATGTTATTAATCTCATATATATTACATTTTGTATAAACAAACAGGACAATGAAATCTTCCAACTTTTTACACAGCAAAAACTCAAGGAATGTTTTGATTAATCCTTTCTAAATCTATGAAATTAAAGTCGTAAGGCCTTCATTTATAATGATAAATCTATCTTTATATCTTTAAATATAATTCAGGATCTAGCAGTCTTTGAGAATATCATTGTTATGGTTGATACATTGTGTCAACTTGGGGAATCTGGAGGTTTAACTGAGTGATCCTGCGGGGCGCTGGGGTGCTTACTTTGTAAACATCCTGAGCCTGTGGAAGTGGAGGGCATGGAGATTGTGTGCGAGGTTCACGCCCCCTGGGTGGGGGTAGGCTGTTTACAATGTAGGGGAGAAAATAAGGCTGCTTGCAGCCATTCTTCCCTTTTGCTCTTGTGGTTTTTGCTGTGCTCTGCTGCCCTGAACAGTTTGCCCTCTGCTATGTGCCACTCTGCCTCTGAACCATACAAGTATGGACTGAAACCTCCACAAACTATAAGTTAAATAAACCTTTCCTTCCTTCATTTTGGGTGTTGAGTATTTTGTCTCAGCAACAAGAGTAAAGTAACCAAGACAATCATTTTATTAAGTTTGAGTTTTAATCTAAAATGCTTTTAAAAACTTATTCATCTATTATTAACAACTATTTAGCTTCTGAGTAACTAGTATGCAAGGTAAAGAGAAGAAAAATGAATACTTACCCAAGTATTTTTGCACAATCATCATAATACTTCATGGAATTTTTCACAAAACTGAAGCCATTGACATCACAGACATAGGACTGTCCATTGGCCCGTAATAAATCAAAGCCACAAACTGTTTGCTATTTAAAACAAGTTATAAACTTTAATATTTAATTTACTATAATTGTTTTGCAATCTTATTAGAACATATATTCTATAAATGCCTAAAAGTGTACTGTTCTATGTTGTTTTACTCCATGGTAAGAAATGAAATAAATCACTTATTTGTCACGGCAATACTCTAAGGATACATGATGTATCCCACACAATTATTTAACCTCCTGATCATGACATAGACATAGAATAACAATGCACAAAGGACTAGAAAATCACAATAAGGATACATTCTATCAAAAAATCTTCCCCTAACACTTAAATTTTATAAAGAAACAATTTTAATGGTTTTGATGAATAAATTTGAAACTAGTAGCAATTAAGTCATCTTAATCCCTTTTGCCAAAAAGAAAAAATTCTAGAGGAAGTGCTCAGTTATTCCTGTAAATCTTTTAAAACCTGGCAAATACATGAGTGAGCACTGGATATAAATTTGTTTTAAAAGAAGAAAATCATTGAAAGGTATAAATTTCCTGTTCAAGTTCCAAGAATCTTCTTTTGTTCTACATTTTATGTTCAAATCATCATGTATTAGTATAATGTAATTTTAAATCATTTTTGGAATCTTAGCATATCAAGTAATTTATAAAAATCTACTAAAACTTATTTATGGGTTAACATTCCAAATAAATAATACAATTGATTTTTAAAAACAGATTAAGAAATACCCTAAACACTAGTTAGCCTACTTACTCTGTATGATTTAAATTTCTGAATAAATGGATACAATTGACTTCCTTTTAACATAGGAAGATTATATTGGCACTACAAAACACATTAGCATCACAAGAACCCCTTGAGAAATACATGAACTGTTCAGATGTATTAACTACAGTCTCAGCTTAATTCTCTAATTTTAAGTCCAAATAATGTTCCTTACATAAAAAGATCAGAATTCCTTTCACAAGAGCCAAATGGCTTATTGAACATCTTACCTTAAAAGCAAGGCAGACTTTCCAAGCAATTAATTTCTCTCGTGCGTTGAGAATAACCGGGTATCGTACTTCCTTTCCTTCACTGTCTCGTTCTACTTTGCCATCAAGGGCCGGAGATTTTCGAGCTTCAGCATGAGCATAATCTGGACCCACTGTGTAAACCTTCCATGGATGTTACACATCCAGTACAAATATAAAAACAAGAACAATAAATTCCGAGAAAAAAATCAATAAAAATAGTTCAGACTCAATGATTAGAAAGACTTATCTTTCTATTTTACATGCCAAAATTTTCAGTATATTGGAATATAATTACTTATACATATATTGCCAAACTGGTGAATTTTCTACAGAAAACTACTATAAATTGTTTCTATTTAATAAAAGAAAGATAGCAATAACTATAAAACATTACAGAAAGAAAAAACTGCCCTAAAAGATTTAAAACGTTTTCATTCCCCAGGCAAAGGGTTGGGGAAAGAAAACAAACACAGAAAAGAGAGGAAAACGCATTCTAAGCAGAGTTTATGAACATAAACAGCAGAACAAAACCTATATTCAGGTAAGGGAAAGTTATTTGATATAGTTTATACCATCAAAATTGAGACCGATAAGACAGAGGACAGACTGAAATATTCTGTTTACCAGGGTTATGAATCTACTTCTTCTCCTGTGATCAGTGAAAACCCGTAAGTGAATTTTTAAGGACAGGTTTGCTTCATGATGAAATTTAAACGTTAGAAAGAACACTCTGATTAGAGAAAAACAGACTAAAGGAAAAGCTATTAAGATCTCATTCGTTACCAACTGAAATCCTGGATATTTTTATACCACATTTTGCTTGTCACAGATCTCAAAATATCATTTATATTAATGACTTGGAAAGTGGTGGCTATTAGACTCTTAGAATCATATGTGCATTATTATATCAAAACGTTTCAGTATTTTAATAACTATACTTCAATAAAAACTCTCCTTCCTTGTGGATTTTTATTTATTTACTTATTCATTTATTTGTCTTTGAGATACTGAGGATTAAAACTAGTATCTTTGCATTGAGCCACATTTCCATCCTTTTTAAATATATATATATATATATATTTATATTTTTTTTTCACTTTCAGAGGCTCTCTGCCATTCTTTAATGGACTCGATTTTGCAATCCTCCTACCCGACCTCCCAGGTGACAGGCACGTTCCACCACAGCTTTCATCTATGTTTTCCTTTAAGTATTCAAGAACACTATGTTTTAAAAGGGTGCATAAGCTTCCACTCGTTAAAGATGTTCATGGACTGAAACAGACTACGAACTCCTCATCCAAAAGCAAGAGAACCAGAACATAAGTTAGAAGTAGCTACAGGATTCTCTTCTTTCTTAGATTATTGGTAAGATCAAAATCCAAAATTAAAATCAACATAGTTTGACTTAAGGGTATTTTTTCCACTTGATTTATGGTGGTGCAAAGACCATACACACTCAGAAATCATACACTGAATGTCGGTCTTTCCTAGAGGCAGTGACACGTGTGGTCGGACACACTGTCCTGATGCATGGCAGTGCAGGGAGTTACAGCTTCCAGGCAGCCTCGTGATGCTGAGCATAACAACATTCAAAGGTACACCATGTTACTAATCTACTGTTTTTACCATGGAAGTGTAGTAATGGTTTTTGCATTTATGGCATTTTCAACTTTCAAAGAATTTTTCATCATAAGGTAACCCCAATTTGTAAGTTAGGAGCTTCTATACTTTAATCCATTCTACATTACCATCAGTACCACTATATATACAAAATGAAAATATACTTTCCATCCTACCTTGACATCAGTACCATCTGTGGGCATAAACTCTTCATATATATATGAACCTGTTTTTCGTACACTGCTTTCTGGGGAATACACACTACTTCTACTGCCAATCTGAAAAATAAAAATGTCCATCAAAATAAAAACCAAATTATTTTCTCATTTTAATAATACAACTCTTATTTACCATCTATTTCCACCTTAGAAATTTTCAAATAATTAATTCACATTTAATAATGCTTATTATGTATTTGGTACTATATTATTTTGTGCTGTCTCTGTAAATTACATAAAAGTGAAGGGCATAAAAATACGATGAACACAAAGAATTGCTTCTAAGATTCAGCCATGTTGGGACATGCTCATTTTTACCGCTGCAGCACTTTTACTGTGTAAATACACAAGAATGTATTTATTTTCCTCTCAATGTCTATTTAGGTTTTTTCCAAGCCTTGGTTATTACATCAGTGTTTCTTTAAACATTGTTTCAAGTGTCAACACACACAGGCCCACATCAGCTGTCAAAATTATTTCCAAAATTTTTTAGAAACTATTTTAACAATTTAGTCTCATCGGCAATATGTAAGAATGCCAGATACTCTACCATCATGTCTGTGCTTGACATTGTGAGGCTCCAGTTTTTCCAACTATAATGGATATGAAAATGGTATCTCATTAGGTTTTTTAAAATTTTATTAGTACATGTTTGCAATATATGAACTTTACATTCATCTTAGGGAGCTGGTATATAACACGTTTTTAATTTTTTTAATTTTTCTTCCCCTCCCCACCCACCATATCCATGATTATATAGATATTTTTAATTTTGATGCATTGCTAAATTATATATTGCTAAGAGGCTAAATTCTTGTCAGTAATTTTAGGGAATTACATTTATTTCCTAACTGCTTCAGTAGATTTTTTGTCTTTGCCAATTCAAAACTAATGTATCATTGTGTTTCAGATTTAATTTGAATTAAACATATTCATGTGAGTAAAAGTAATTAGTATTATTTTATACTTTTTCTATGAACTTTATTTTTCTAGGACTTTTGCTAAGACTTCGTATTATTAACTGAATCTCTAGTTTTACAGGAATACAAATGAAAGATAAAACATAAAATCATGTAATTTTCTTGTTCTGTAGGCACGAATTTTGCACCATAAAATTAAATAATCACCATGACACTTTGCTTTTCTGACACAGCATGACATCAGTTTTATGAATTTACCTCTATGCAAGACATTTCAAAGAGTTCAATATTTAATCATGACTTTATTATATGCTTGATTACTTTCTATAGAATTTATATGTTTTAAATAAAATTATGCAACAGTGAGGAACACTGTAGGAATTACAAAAGTTCACCTTTCTGAAGAGCCTTTGACTTCCACCTCCAGCAGAGGTTGGGTAATAAATGTAAACATTGTGGTCTTCTGCGCTGACTGGCTTTTCTACAAAGGGCTTCTGGAAGACTTCTCCATTGACTTCCACGTGGTCTTCCCCCTCGATCAGACTGCATTCTACACAGCACACAGAAAGAAAAGTTACACACCCAATTAGTCATCCAGATTATATTTTTCTGAAGTTAAAAACAACCATGCAATTTATTCTGCTTCCCAGAAAAATTATTTTTAAGGTTCCTTAACAAAGGTGAATTTTTTAAGTAACATTCACAAGAGAGGAAAAAAAAAAACCTTTTTTAAACCAAGAATTCTCAATGCTGACTGCATGTTATAATCACCCACCTCTGAAGCTTTTGGAAAATTACTTATGCAGAATCTTGGGGGCTGGGGACTTTGGCACAGACATTTTTAACCTCCCATGTGATTCTGATTTGCAACTGGGGTTAAAAATCTTTTTTTTTCAATCCTCCGAAGACTAATATCACTGTACAGTAATCAGCAGCAGAACATTTCTCCTTGCAAATGTACATTAGCAATTAGTGCCTTTGAAATGGATGAAGCACACTTCAGCACAGCAACTTCCGGTTCCATTTATAGCTCCTATTTCCTGCCCCCCACAGAGACCTTACGTGCTATCTTTTTGTATAAATGGGAGAAAAGGAAAAACAGGTGCTTTCACATATTAATACTATGATTTCAAAACTTCTAGTTATCAGGTATTTAACCTTGGCATCGTGGCAGGTCAGACATGAGTCACTTGCACTTTCTGAATCGGTATAAATCTACTAGCCAGGCAAAGTGGAAATTCTCTTCTGTGATTCTTGAAGACATGTCAAGTGGAGACCAAAGAAAGGCAGGACAAATAACCCTAAATCATCAGTTAACCTTTTACCTGATAATGTCGTATTTTAATCGAATATAATGCTTGCTAGTTTAATCATTAAGAAAAATATTAAGTGAAATACTACGAATTCTTTAAATGTCTTCTACCCAATTATTGCAGAGAAGTGGCTAAAAGTCAAGTGGGAAAAGGTAACTTGCTTAAAATCTCTTGCTTTTACCTTTGGGGTTATTTGGATCACGGTTCAAAATTGCATAGCGAGGAAGTAAAATACCTTCAGCTTGAAGAATACTGTATACTTCTCTCCTAGGGAAAAAGAAAACATCCCTATGGTTTTAATACTCTATTTCACATCAGTGTATTACTGTACTTTATAAAATATATTACTGTTCTATTAATCTATTGTTGCCTACTACTATTGACATCATTGAGACTTTAAATAAAAATAAATGTATCGTTTCAAATACTGAAAACATTTCCTAAGAAAGTGTTCAGCAACGAGAACAGAAATCAAGTACCTTTTTTGTAGCATATTAAAATACTAATTTTTAAAACAATGTAAATGCTAAAAAGAAATGGTTAAAATTGATATAGCCCACTCACAGACTATAACCTGACTTGAAATCCTTATGCTCAAATAATATTCAATGCTATGGAGAAATAGACATAGAATGTTAAGAGAATGGTGCTTCTAGTTTATGAAATATGACTTTATATATGTATTGCTTTCTATACAAAAATATGGTAGCTATAATTATGATTTAATTTTCAAAGTTCAAAGATTTATATAGTATATATATACTTGTAATATATAGACATGCACTTGTGTAATCCTAAGAAAACTGTTTTAAATGTTTAGGTAGTAGTAATGCTACCATCTGAGAGAAGAGGAAAAAAACAAAAATAGAAAAATAGAAAACTGTAGGGTCTTCTACTTTATAAATATTTTCATACATGATCTCATAATGGTTACACAAAAAACGCTGGTGAAATCGTAAGGGTGGCTATCAGTGAAACACATTTAATAAAATACATAAATATATTCATATTTTATGATTTATTTTAGAAATACATTCTTTTGGCTTGTTCAATGAATGCTAAGATATATTTTTTAAGTAAGTATACTCTGCCATTAAAAATGTATAGTCACATGAAAGAAAAATTAATCTTGTAGGGTTTGTTAGACTTTGGAAATTAAACAGTTTAAGTACTTGTTGAGCTACCTGGAGAACTACTTGTCACTTTGGGCACATTAGTTAACTTCTCTGATTGTTAAGTTTCCTTATCAGTAAAATTAGTTAATAAGTATCAATTGCTGAGCATTATTTTAAGAATGCAATAAGTTAATATCTGTGAAAATATCTGATGCCATGTCAGTGTATACACTACTATGTACTAAGTAAATGTTAAATTTCCTTCCCTTAATTTAGCCAACTTTACCACTCACCTATCTTGTATGAGATACTGCATATTCAAGTCATTGATTACAAATGGATTCCTGAGTTTTGCATAGGCAACTGCTTTGTCCAGTGGAAATCCTAAGAACACATATTATTAACATATTCTGTACAATCTCAAGATAAATTGACATCTATAATTTTAGTACCTTCAATTGATGCCATCGCTCATAAAATAATAATTTCTTTATGCACATACTGCCCTTTATAAAATGTACACTATATACACTCTGATTTAATTTATACTACTAAATCTCACTCTTCCCTAGTTAACGTCACTGATGAGGCCCATCAAGTCTGTGGTTATTAGAGCACTGACATATTTGATGTATGACTATTCAAATCCCTTTGATAACTTTATATATACAGAAAAATCTATATATGAGTAGCAGGAGTATACATAATCACCTAATGATCTTTTAAAATACACTGCATGGACAACTGTTTTCATTTGTATTTTCATGTCTCCTCATATAACTGAGTTGATATTCAAAGAAATTACGTATCTTTCAAAATAGTAAATATAAAAATTAACTCACATGCAACACACATCCTCAAAGTATAAAATAAATTAGTCCATTCAGGCTGTTGCTAGGTCACTATTAGACAACAAAATTAATTTCTTAAACTTTCTGGACTTTCATAAAATCACTGTTTATAATGTAAACAAGTCAAATGACAGCTATGGTAAGAAGAGGCATCAAAATTTAAAGAAGTGTTTGATGGATACTAGGGACTGAACTCAAGGCCTCTGCAACAAGTGACATCCCAGTCTTTTTTTTTTTTTTTTTTTTTCATTTTTTATTTTGAAACAGGGTCTCTAAACTGCCCACATGGGGCCTAAACTCAAACTCCTCCTAACTCCTTCTTACAGAGTACAGGGATTAGAGGACTCTCCCATCACAGTCTGTTAACAACTTTAATGTTCATATTTAACTCTTGATAATTGTCAGTAAAGACTTCCGGGAGTACCCATCCATATGCCTTATTAAGAGAGGCAGTGAAGCCAGGCAGGGTGGTGCATGCCTATAGTCCTAGCACTCAGGATACTAAGGCAGGAAGACTGCTGGGGTCTAGGAGTTTGAGACACCAGCCTAGCACTTAAGAGTATAAATTAATTCACAGTCTGGCTCAATCTTTCATTAGCTACGAATGTAACCTTGGGCAAATTTATTTAACACCTCTAAACTTCACTATACATTAGCAGCTATGGATCCCAACTATAAATTAGCATAGCAGGCTTACCTAGAAGGATTTTAAAGAAATTAAATAAAAATTATGAGTAAGTGCTCAATAATGCTACCTGTTATTCCTTAAGTGATAATATTTTAATGAATAACTTTTCTATGGGAAAGCATAAAATTAGCAAGCATGTACAACTAGGAATTAACTAATAAATACTCAGTATATTAGTAAACATGCCATGTTTTTGCAGCTTTAGAAGAAAATTAAAAGCAAAGCACTATCACATACAAAAACTTAAAACCAAAACACAAAAAGCTATGTTCTGTTAAACAAGATGTATTCCTAAATTCCTTCATTTTTAAATTTAAGCAGATACTCTATGCTGAGAATCAGTCACAAATTACGTATCACTCAAAGTTCTATGAGGACTGTCAGAATTTCTTTCTTGCAAACATGTCTCACTGACTCTGATTTCAAGCCTCGTAACAGACTTTAGCAAATAGAAAACAGCTATAGTCAGTTCCCTGCTTTGATTGCTGTTAGGAACATTTTCCTTATCAAGAAATTGTATATGGGATGTGGCTTGGATGTAGCAGCCAGCTTTCAGAGACAAACAGTTTTTACAGAAAGACTCGTGAGTGTAAGGGAAAAACACCTTACCCTCAATATATGCAAGTTTTAAAGTTATATGAAATAAGTGGTGTCAGTCAACAAATATCAGAGCTTTGACTCTCCATTGAATAATCAAAATCAATTTACACTATAGGGGCACAAAGTCTCACACATGCCTCCTCTTCTTCCTGCCTGAAGCCGGACTTTAAAAACCCAGTACAGATTTTAGGGACAAGGATGATTAAATGTCACGTGAATAATTTACAATAGAAAATTACAGTCCTAGTGGGAAATTCACCTAATTCACAGATTTTCAGGTTATAAGTTTTCAGATACGTACTTAGCAGTAATTCTGATTAGTGGATTTTACTGTTAAGTAATACTTAACTGATATTTCGATTCATTAAGGCCAGTAAGATCTAAAATTTTAAATATTAAGTTCTTAATAAATGAGGTAGAAATACAGATATAATAAGAATAAGATCATTTTTATATGGCAAAAACATAGAACTTAAAATATGCAATAATTCAAGTATTTATCCCACAAAACACAAATGCAAACAAAGATATTCACTGAAAGAGCTGATTACAACCTTAGTTTTAATAATGAAAACTGAAAATTATCTAAATGTGGAAGTATTAGTTAAACATGTTATGGTATATTTACCCAATGATACACTAAGCTACATTAAAAATGAGGTTATTGAAGAATGATAGAGGGCCAAAAACTCCTGTTGATAAAACAGTGAAAAAAGTTAAACGTATACTTACACATACACTATGACACTAAATTTTAAAAAAATACAGAAGAAAACTAGAAAGAAATATATCAAAATATTAATATCACTTATCTGTAACAGTGGGTCAGTTTAATTCTATTTTTATTTTATCCAATAGTCTGTAATTAATTATGTAGTAATTTTTAATTAAAAGATAAAGGAGAGCCCCCTTCTTTAATACCTTTAGAATGGAAAGAAATAAGACAATCACATAAGGGCCAATTTTCCACTGGTTCATTCAGTATAACTTCCTCTTCAAATATTACCACCGTGATATATTTAAATAAGGAGATCCGTTCCAGAATTCCCTTCATCGGCTTGGATTTGGATTTCTTTGCCATGGAGCATATTCCAACTACAATCTGCCTTTCTGGAGGCTAAAACAGCAACAAAATAAAAAAATCAGGTTAATTAATATGAACTCCAAAAGACAGCTGCCTTAACTTCACTGCATAAGTAGATGAAGCATGTGAAACATCAATAAAAGTGACACATTAACCAACAAAAACATTTCAAAAAATGTTATCATAAAAACTTTTAAACAAAATTACATTTTTTACAAAAGTGGAGACAAACCCTAGCAAACCACTTTCAGAACCCCATTATAATTTTCAATTAAACCTAAGGCTTAAATACTCCTTCTTTAACTGCCACTAGCATTTGTGTACCTTCCTCAGACCAGGAAGGGGCAGGTGAGGGCCAGGATGCAGCTAATCCAAGTGAAAAGGCTGATGGAAACGAGACAAAGAAATTTCTTGCCAAAAATAAGATGTGGTTCCAACTACAAAGCTAGGAGGCATTTGAGTATAGTATTTTTGTCTACTGGGCTACAATATCAGGTGGTCACAAATGACAAATTCAATGGCAATTTTAGGAAAAGTTACACTGCTAGCAGAGATATCAAGATTCCTTCATACTCCAGTCTTCACAACCAGTATTCCTACTTACGGCTCACATTGTCATGAATCAATCCAAACTAAAAGGGCAGAATATAGAAATAGTAACAAATCCTCCTGGATTTATAAAATTACTCAAGATCCATTCTGGGGTCTTGGCATTGAGGTGCTTAGAGATTTCTCAACTATATAAAGTAGTAGCCAGTTTGTCATTTCATCTCTTTTACATAATTTTATATATTTCACATGACATTATAATCTAGGCTCAAAAGTGTACTAGACTTTAAGAATTTATCTAAGAGTAAAATTGGATAGCATTGGAATTGGTTCTTCTTTATGCCTGGAACTGTATTTCTACATTGCTCCTTCTAACTCATGAAATTTAGCCTTCAAATCAGTATTAGATAGGATTATAAATTGTAACCTTCCTGGTGTCTGCTGCCTTCATCTCCTCTGCTCATCTGCTTTTACATTCTCTTATTTAATTTATTCCTGATCAGAAAGTCTTGATTTAGCTTATTATAATGTTCCTTAAGTCTCTTTCCCTGGACAAAAGTACTCCTCCAAAAGTTTCACACTGCTATCATCTTTAAAAAATGAAGAAAACTAATACATTTTGTTGTTCTATTATGGACCTACATAACAATATCTGTTCATGGCTAAGATGAACAGGAAACATTCACTTTAAAAATATGGAAAAACAAATCTATATTTTAAGATACAACAGAATTTTCTGATTAGATAAAACCTTAGAAGCACAAAAAATTATTTTTAAAACAAATCTGAGTTATTGTGTTAGATTTATCATGTTAGATTTCATGTCTAACGAAACAGAAGTTCATTTTAAAGTTGTAACAGGAGAACAATGTGGAATAAATTATTATATAACGCTCTAGGTCAAATGAACCAAACAAAACCTCTTTGAAAGTGACAACTGTTTGAGTCATTTATGCAAGCTCAGTTTATCGTCAATATTCCAAGAACTACACTCACTGCTGAAGGTTACATATATGAAAATAGCTGTTATTGAAGTACCTTGAGTGTAGCAGGGACTACAGTAACAATAGAATACACTGTAAAATGGGATAGGCGTACACATGCCAAAGTACTGACACAGAATTTAGGAAGGGGTGATCAAATTTCTCAGGGAGAAAACAGCAAGAAGAGTAGAAGGTAAAAGACATGAAATCTGAGCATGGTTTTTGAGGTTAAAACAGAATTCACCTGCTACTCCAAAGTAAAGGCATGTCAGAGAAATCAAGAAACACACACAAGCACAAAATCGTGTAGTACAGCACGAAATAAACACACGGAAATAAAAATTTTGATGTTACTACAACGAAGTCTCAAACGGATGGGAGCTAGCTACCTAGGGGTAGATTCAAAAGAGAGATAATAGCCCTTATGTGTAAGAGGACTGGATCTCATCGGCCAGTGGGATTGACACTGCTCACAAGAACACTAGAGGGAAAGGCGAAGGCCAGGAGAGGCCGCGCCAACCACGCCCTCCTGTCCCAGTGGGCCGGACAAGCCCTGCTTTCCTTTCTGTTTTACTTACTGGGCTTCTACGTGCTTCAGATGAAGAAAAGTTTAGAATGGTAAGAGAAAAGCTTCAACATCATTATGTATTTAGAGGTATTGAGTGCTTAGCCCTGAAGCCTGCTGCACTGGTTTTTAAAATAACAACACTCCAGTTTGCATTTTATATATATATGTATTATTTCTACTGTAGACAACATTGGTCTTATGAAAAGGGGTTTAAGCCCGATGTGGTGGCACACGCCTGTAATCCCAGCACTCAGGAGGCTAAGGCAGGAGGATCGTTGTGAGTTCGAGAGCAGCCTGGGCTACAAAGTGAGCTCAAGGCCAGCCTGAACTGCATGGTGAGACCCTGCTCAAAAAAAAAAAAGAAAAAAAAAAAAGAAAGAAAGAAAAGGGGTTTAAAAGTTAACTAATATCTAGTTTTAGTTTTTTGTTTACTACTTGTACCAAGTGTAGTAGGTTTTTCTTTTAAAATAAAAATTTCTTTCCAATTTAAAATACAAGAACCATAAACATATTGTAAGTCTGCATTTTAAATCAGTCCTCAGAATAAAGCAATCTCTACTTGTACAAAGAAAGCAATGAGTAAGAAAAATGTTGGACTGATGCAACTGTAGTAAAATGAACACAATCAATGGGTGTCGTTCCTAAGGTCCAGTATGAGTGTAATAGTCTAATATATCAGAAAAAAATACAGTACAATCACATACAGACACACACACACACACACACACACACACACACACACACACACACAGAACCTGAGATAACCTCTCATTTTGTGGACTTCTGAACTGCTAACACTGTGTCTGGTTCAACTAGCATCTTCACTGACATTAAACTTAATGTATTTATTTAAGTAGCCCATTTCTCCAGCAACTTTTCTTTATCTTGATATTTGTGTTACACATTTTATACAGAAGAAGGCTTTCTGACCACCCAAATTTGCTTCTCTTAGCCACTACCCTCCCTGACCCTGAGTTACGCTACGCATATCACTGAAAGAAACTAAAACAGGCACCACTAAATAACTTAGAAATCTCACCCAACTATACTTACAGTAGCACTTCTTGATTCATCAGTTCAATAACACAACGCATAAAACAAAATTTACTTCTTCAGTAGAAAAAATTTCTAACAAATTTGTAAATGAAAAAAGTGTTAATTTAAAAGCCTAGTATTAATTTACATTAGCAGTGGTCAGTAAAAGTCCTATACTGCCCTCGTCTCCCACCAAACAACTTACAGATTCATCCTCCTCTTCTTCCTCTTCATCTGCATGGTGGAAGAAATGCCGATAACTTCCAGGATTTATTTCTGTATCTTCAGGTCCAACGAAGAATCTGGGGGCTTCACTCATTTTTATTTCATTTGGTATAGGTAATATTAAAACTGCTCCTGCATAAGTAGTATCCGGAGAAAGGAGCGTCCTCCGCTAGTGGGCATACGTGTCTGGCGTATTTGTTTCTGCTCGTACAACCACCGGAAACCGTGATGACAGTTCGTTGGCAAAAGCTCCTTTGTTCTCAGGTATCAGTGCTTCATTGTTGATGTGTTTGAAATACAATGAGGCTATTGCTTCCCTGAGTTGGTACAGTTATCTTTTTACCTAAAGCGTAATAAAAAATTAATTTGGAGAGTGTACTTCAAAAATGTACATGAAAAAATAATTTTAAGTGACACATAAAATCAGCACAAAGAACTTCACAAATACCATCAAAACAAATATATTTTCTTCACAAAATTAAGAAAAAAAACATTAAAATGCTTAGTTAAATGCATCACAGAGATTTGACAAGACTCAAAATAACAGAAGAATCTATACTAATGTCTTCAAATTCAAAAGTATCTAACATATTAAGAGAACATTATTTAAATTTTTAAAAAATTATATGAATAGTTAAATCCTTCAGCACATATTTCAGAAGTATTTGAATGGCCAATGCAGGTTAAAATACTGTATAAGGTGGAGTCTAAACCACTCACAATTGAGCATTATGTGAAATTATATTTCCTCAGTTTGAAAAGAGTTTTAGCCAGGCATGGTGAAGTACCTTTCTATTGCAAGCACTCTAGGAGTCTGAGGCAGGAGAATCACAAGTTCAAGCCCAGGCTGGGTTATTCAGTGACTTAGACTCTGTTTTGGTACAAAAAATTTTAAAAGACACTAGGGATGTACCTCAGTGCAAGCACTCTCGGTTGAATACCTAGTCCTGAAAAGTTAAGTAATTTTTTAGGGAATGTAACTTCATTCTGGTCTTGAGTCAACAAGAATAACTAGAGGTTAGAGTGAAAAAGAAGATTTCGTTCCCACAACAGCTCTTAAACTTGTAAAAGTTAAAAATTATTTAGTAAATTGCATCGTGGGAGTAGAACTTAACCTCGTCTACAACCTGTGGAATACAAAGAAGTTGCATCCCACAGATTTTTTTTTCCCTTAAATATGAATGAATGATATGTCCCCTTTTTTTTACTTAACTCAAAATCAGTTTCATTCTTTAGTGTGTTTACGGTACACAGCTATACATCTTCATATGAGAATAAGCTTAGATCTGCAGCCATGTCTTTTTCATTCATTTAAGGAAAGACAATAGATAAATCAACAAAATAAATGTATGTTAGGAAGTCCTCACTATTAACCTATTTAAGCAGGAATTTAAATTCAGTTAGGAAGTAAGTCAGCTGTGCAGTTATAAAAGCACTGTAGGTAAGAAAGAAAATATTAAAGATCAAAAAGCATAAGTGTGTTTGGGGTATCTGGTACATTCAGGGAGCAGTAAGGAGGGCGGAGTACCACAGCCAAGAAAAAAAAGCGAATAGTAGGAAACAATGCAGGGGAAACAGCAAAGATGCATACACAGACTGAGAAAACAATTTCAATACTGTTGGATGGCATGTTAGAAAGTGGGAGAGCAGAAATAAGAGGACATATACACAGTTCTTTTAAAAAATTTGTTACAAAGGTAGAAAGAACAATTGAACCTCTGAAGAAGAAAAGGTTAAGGAAGGCTTTATTTCTGTTATTTCATTTCAATAAATAAGAGATATTTACAGATACTATAAAAGCGCTGAAAAGGTTAGTAGTTAAGAGGACAGATACAGAAGGAAAAATATTTGGACTGGAATTACAGTCCAATAACTGTACAACCTTGAGCAGTGTTTCTGGGCCTTCATTTCCTTATCTGGAAATTGTAGCTTCTCATACTTTGTTGCAAGGATTAAATATAATACATTAAATATGCTGGTGTCTCAATTTCTAGGTCATACTCCACTCCAATTAAATCAGATGGTTTGAGGGGAGGGCTCATGTATTTTAAGGTTTCCCAGGTGATTCCAATAAGCAGCAAGTTTACAAATTCATTTACTACCCAAAACAGGAAAGGAGGGTAGAACAATGGAAAAGCAGAACGCAAAACACATATTCGCTACTGTTATAATAGTATGCTATCGGTATAGGAAATGTGAGTGCCTCCGGCAATAAAAAAGGACATAAAACAGATGAAGCATCTGTTGGTGCCTGGCACATCTCAAGCACCCAATAAATATTTTTCCACAAAACTTCTCTTTATGACTCATGTTGACTCTTGGTCACCTACAACCTTAACGTTACTTTGTTACCAGTTTGGGTTATTTACATTCCATGCCCAAAACATAAACCTCAAGGCAATGAATATTTATTAAACATAATTATTTAATAAGTATTTAATTTGTTAATGCAGAGCTTCCAAACATGATGCCTCACCACGCATGGGCTAAAAGTACATCCAGAAATTGTCTCAGCTATTAAGACAGCGAGACAGCTTGCCACTCTCCTGGCCAGTTGTCTGCATCAGTGCTGTCTTTAGTTTTTCTGGGATATAGTACAAATACCATCATATGGTATGATATATGACGTAAGGTGAAAATAGTTGAGTAGCACTTAGTTACTACAATAGGATTAGGGTTGGGTTTTTGTTGTTGTGTTTGTTTTGTGCAGTACTCAGGATTGAACCCAGGCTCTTTCTACTAAGCTACAGGACACTCCCATCTTTAATTTTTGAAATCAATAAGTTGTTCAGGCTGGTCTCAAACTTAGGATCCTCCTGCCTCAACTGCCCAGAGTGCTAGAATTACATGCATGCACCACCATGCCTGGCTATTTTCCTCACTTTATACATACTTTAAGGATACAGATACAGGTCCATTCCATTATTAATGAACACTGGGGCCCAAAGTCCAAGTAATTAGAACTTGATAAAAATAAGCCAATGACAATACAGTCAATAGGAGCTGCAAATGTCAAGTCCTTCTGTTTAAACCAAAGGACATCTAATATTCACTTAAAAGCAAACAAACCAGGATGTCATAGATCTGCTTACATTATTATCAATGGTTAGTAAATTCTTGGAAAACTCTGGACTAAGTCTTCTTTTCCTCTCATCCAAGGCATATCTAGCTATCTATGTCTTTTTTTCTTTTATCTAAGGGATATCTATTTATCTATCTATCTAGATCTAGAACTAGATCTAGACTTAGATATAGCTATAGTATTATGTACATCTGGTACTAAAACAAAATTTAATGAGTACTATAGAATATCTATAATATTTTAAATAATTTGCTTACAGATAGTTGAGCCAAATATGGTTTATATATGTAACATTTCTGTATTACTCAGCATTTTGATCAATGTTTAGTCAGGAATTCCAAAATACATTAACTGTCTGGCCTTAAAGATGGATACACTATTCAAATATCAGAATTAAACCTTTAGTTTTAAGATTCCTTTTATAGAAGCGGTCTCGAAATGGATTGGTTACATTACCATTACCTGGTACATTTGTGAAACACAAATTACTATGTCTATGGCAAATTTTCCTAAGCAGTAATTCTTAACTAGAGAATCTATACTTTAATGAATGGATGAGCAGCCAGGTTGGAGAATCTCTTTAAATCTGTGCAAAAGACAAGCATCACTTAACCTTGATTTCTGAATTTAAAATGAGTAACATCCTACTAATGTTTCCTCACTAAAAGCAATATGTATTATAATTCTCAAATTCTACTATACCTTAGACTCACTAGAGGGCTTGTTAAAATATTGAACTAAGAGGTCTGGGGGTGGAGGCCTATAGTTTGTCTTTCTAAAGGTTCCAAGGTGATGCTGATGCTGATGCTGCTTGACTTGAAATTACAACTTTGAGAACTGCCCTACAAGACTTCCACACAACTGAGTGTAAATGATTTTTCCAAAGTTTGCCCAGCTCTGTGTCCCTAGCCAACTTACTGAACCTCTCTATGATCATCTGCAGCATGGGGTTATAGATATTATAGTTTTGAAGAAAAATAACAAGAGACCCCACAACAACTAGCACATGTAAAGGACTCAGAGAGGTTAGCTGTTTGCATATTTTGTGAGCTGTTGTTATAAGGAAGACAGATTTCTGACCTTAATTTAAGTGGCAAGGAACAAATACAGATTTAGATAGATTAGACTGTACCTACTTACTTTCTACCTAATGAAGCCACAGCAACTCCTCTTTCCTATTGCTACTACTGGGTATCCCATTACACCTTTTCCAGTCTTGCCACACTATCTGAGACTTACCAAGAGCACTAACACCTCAGATAAAATCTTCTCTTTCATACTTTAGAAAGAGCTACATGAGCCAGAGCTACATGATCCTCAAAATGACACCTTTGATAAATCCATCAGTCCCCTAACCTGAATTTTAGAATCTTCCCAAGCCATTACTGTTGCCTGTTCCACATCTTCCCTCAAAACCCCACTGTGAACTAGTAAATCTCTGCTTCCAAAATCAGAAGACATGGGTGTTCCAGCTCCTTCTGCTTAACTTGACAATGGACGTAGAACCAGTTTTCCTGATTTCCCAGTAGAAACTGTTATCAATGGTGGCGAAATTCCAGGACACTAACACTAAGCTAGGTAAGAAGAAGATTACAAAGGCTTCTTTGGGCTAGCAAAAGCCAACTAAACATCACTTATAAGATTATACATTTTCAAAACACACAGACCCTTCACCACATTGGTATCTCCTCCCCTTCTTCAAATGTGTACCCAATACCTTTCTGCTGAGTCTGGGTTTCCTGCTGCTTGGAATTCCCTGCTCTTAGAAGTTCCCATTTCCCCTGTAACAAGCAACCTGAAGGTTTCAGTGAATGCTTTCTGGCCATTATCACACCTCTGCCAGGCCCCAAATATACATCAAAACTCTCGTGCCTCAAAATTACCTCTTTCCTTCACAGCTGGGTTTTTCCTGATTTTAATTGTGAAAAATGTCAAATATTCAGAAAAACTGAAAGAACATTTCACAAAACACCCAAATGCCTGCCTCAACAACACCAATATTTTATCAAACTGACTTTCTATTTATACATACATACACACATATTTGTTGACCATTTGAATGTTGTCGGGATCAACATTCATCATGTCAAACACATCTCCAAAATAAGTACCTCTTCCTACATAACCACAATACCATCTCCACTAAGAAAATTAGTCAACAATTCTGTGAACATTGTCTGTGTGCAGATATGGATAGATGCTTTTGCAGAATAAGAACCTCATCTATATATTCCCAGGACTTAACTGGGTGATCAATACACGTTCTATCAGTGGTTCAGTTTAATACGTTTACAACCACTTGGCAAGTACACAGGTTTAAAACTTAAATAACAAGCTTTGATTGTATAACTCTGTGCGGCAGTAAGAATAGTATTTGGGGTTCTTAACTACTCTACTGCGCATCACAATACCGAAGCTCCAGGGAGAGAGATCCTGCTGGTCATTTGTCAGACAAGTAGGCACATACACAAAACAAAAACACTAAATGAATGAGTACTGTAGCTACTGAAAATGTTAGGGAATTAATTGGAATCTTGAAAAGAACACCAGAGGACGGAGTATTGATTTTGCAGTGGAATAGGTCTGATTCAAACGTTTACTTGTAGTCAAAGTTTCCTTGGGCGAGTTACCAGAACTCTCCACGCCTCAATTCTTAACCTTTATAAAATGGGGATAATCTAACAGACCTCCTGGTGTTGTTGAGGAATGAGAATGTGTGTAAAGCACTTGGCAACGCTCATTACTGGCAGCTATCTTCGTTATTTCATCTGTCTGAAACCAAAGCTACATTTCACTAAATTTCTAACAGCCCCAGGAAACCCTGTCCAGGGCAGAGCTGGGACGCTTGCTTGCCTACTCGGTGCCAAAGTCAGCCATGCTTCCTAGTTCAACTAAGCCTTTGCAGCGCGCAACGGAAAGGTAACTATTACCCACAGGACTCCAACAGTAGGACACTTCCAGGGAGCTGTCCGGAGCCTCGGGTGAGAGATCCAAAGGTCAGCACCCGCTCGCCAGCACGAACCCTCTCCAGTCTATGAGGTGCGGCGGTGACCTGCAGCCTCCGACCGCACCATGCCAAGCTCCAGCCGCGCACAAGGCTTTTGTTCTCTGGGTGCGGAGGCGACGACCAGCACAGGGACAAAGACTAAGCAATGAAAGATTACAGCAACCCCTCCGGGGATCGCAGCAGCCAAACTCAGGGCTGCTCGCTTGGGCGAGGGGGACGCAGCGAGGAAAAGCAGCTCTGCAGCTACCTCTGGCGGAGCCGCAACGCCGGGCGTTTGAAAAGAAAAAGGGAGCAGCGGGGCGGGGCAGGAAGAGCAAAGAAGCCGCGACAGCGCTCTCGTGGCCGCTCCGTGGCTCCCGCTCGCCCGCCCGCGCTGTCACGCTCCGGCACTTGCCCCTCGCGGGCACGTGCTCTGCGCCCCTGGGGTCCGCAGGGCACGGCAGGAGACGAAGCGATACCGAGCAGCCCTCTGGCGATCGGGCTCGGGCTCTCCATCCATCTCGGGGCCCTCACCTGGCACGGCTGGGGTCGCCACTCGAGCTGTAGCAAACGGCCAAGCCCCTGCAGGTCTCGCTTTCTCCCCTCTAGTTCTCGGAACAGGGCTGCGGTGCTGGAAAAAAGACTTCAGCTGCAGGCGCAGGCGTAGGTCTCCTCCCGCCAACAGCAGCGGAAGGGCCACAGCTGTCCAGTACCTCAAGCCCTCGTACACCTCATGCGTCTCGGACACGCCTCTTCCCCCGCCCGCCCAGGGTCTCACACAGAAATTTCCCCGGGCGGAACAACTTCCGGTAAGGACCTAACAATCCGTCCTCGGCTTTGCCGATCCTCTTCCGGCGGCGCAATATAAATCGCGAGAAGAGCCTTAAATCCTGTGGTTTACGTTTAGGACCACTTCGGTGAGTGGTCGTCCTGGTGTGCTTTGTTATACGTACTTCTCTTTTCTTTTTTTAAGTGAATTGTAACCTGCAAATGATTTGAAAGCCACTCCCTTACTCCCTTCGCCCAACGTAGGGACGAGTTTGAGTCCGCGGAGAATTTCCGCCGGCGCCGTTGGGTCGGGAGGGCCGGGCGTTGCGAGTTCCCGCCGCCCTAGCCGGGGAGGGGTCCGTGTCGGGAGGTTTCTCGGGTGACCCAGTTTTACTCAATGGCTTTCTTCCCTGAGATCCTAACTTTAACTGGACCTTGCCTCTAACACAGTGAACAAGCCGCCCAAATGCTTAAGAACTGCCGGTCGTTCCAGTCAAAGTAGCGCTTGAGACTCCCAAGCTTTACGAGTGAATTCAAAAGTGGGACTGGAGAATTTGCACCGTGACTTTAACGTAGTTGTCATTTTATCTTGAGATTTTGCCCCAGATTAAAGTCACCTGGGCGGCGGGGAGAGCCTCCAGTTCAGGAGAGAAGGTCGTCAGGAAGTTTCAAGGGGAAAAATACACATTTTATTTCACCGACTTCTCTTAGGAAATCATAAGCATGTCTGAACCTTCAGTAGGGAAATACTTTTCAGAAAGGAAACGACAGCTGTCTTACATGCTTTTTATGTCCTTCGACCTGTTAGTCAGGTTTTCAGTCGGAATATATGGTAATTTTATAGGGTTTTTAAAAAACCCGAATCTAATGCTGGAAAAATAACAGGGGTGGAGGAAGAAAACAGAATTGAAACGTGCCGTGTACATGTACCAGTTCCCTACAGTGAATGCAGTCATGTGCTGCGGAGTACCACATCAGGTACTAATAAAAGTAAAAAAGAGAGATAAGCATCCAAAACTGAACAAAGCAGTGAATTTATACAATTTGGCTTCATGTGTATGCATGGGGAGTTAAAGGCATTAGTTTTGTTGTTATATAAATTTTTATGGCAAAATGAAGCAAATTATAAAGAAGTACCTGGTTTATTGATTTCCCAGTCTTCGATGTTACAGAAAATAGTACTGGTCCGTACTGCAGAGATCAAAATAGCATAATTCCAAAGTCAAAATTTTATCCTCTAATTTGTTCTGTTTTGGGGGGGTTTTTGTTAATTTTTTTTAAACATTACAGATTTTATGTATTTGGATTGTGATCTTTCAGAGGTTTAAATTGGTAGCTTGATGGGTTGGGGTGTGTGTGTGTGTGTGTGTGTGTGTGTGTGTGTGTGAGAGAGAGAGAGAGAGAGAGAGCAAGAGCGAGAGCGAATTGGATCCTATTCCTTACTGTCCTTTCAGCAACTTGATACTGCCCACTTATGTAAATTTTTCTCCTGTTGGCCATGGTCTCTGCAGAAACTATTATCCTACAATTAAACTTTTTTTGATTATTCACTTCTTGAAAGCAAAGAAATCTCTTTTTATTTTCTCAAATTGTAGTCAAATGCACATGATATGAAGTTTGTTATTAACCAGTACCAAAATTCATTAACCAAAATTCATTATTTTGGTGCTGGCCCTAGTCTGCACCAAAATTCATTTTTGTTCAAGAAAAATTAATTTGCATGTAGTTCAGGATATGCATTCTGGCTGCTGGCATCATTTGAACATTTACAAGATATACGATTGGAACAGACTATTTTGCAATTTACGGTCATCATGAATATATTTGGAAGTAATATAAAATTATATTTCCTCTTTAAATATCACATAACAGGTCTAAGTTATGTAAGTAACATTTTCCGTTGATGGCAATGAAAGACTTTAAGCAAATGTATTTTTTCGTTTTCTTTTTCTCCTCGTAAAATTAACATCTCAGAAATAGCATTTGAATATTTTAGCTCAAATATATCACTGTCTCCCTTCTGTACTGCCATTATCCTGCACAGAGAATATTCTGGGAATGCTCTATTCATGCGTAAGCAGAAATGTGACAGAAGCCTGAACTGAAATAGCAACTGATTCAGCTTATCGTTTAAGTAATATCTTTAAATACCTTTTGCCTAGGTTCGCAATGGTCCGTAGTGGGAAAAACGGTGACCTTCATCTTAAACAGATTGCATATTATAAACGCACTGGTGAGTACCATGCAACCACACTGCCAAGTGAGAGAAGTGGCATAAGAAGAGCAGCAAAAAAATTTGTCTTCAAAGGTGAGATTGACATCCAGATCCTGAGTGTAATCTCTAGGTTCTTTTCCACCGGTGCTCTTCAGAGAATCTTAAAACTTTCTGTAGTAACTCATGGTAAAGGATCAGCAGTTGAACTGATGGAAATGTTGAAAAGCAGAATAGAAATCATACTGAAGCTAACTGAAAGCTAGTAAGCCTGGAAGGGCCTATTAAATTATAGGAGTACTATGAGAATCAGTAAACATTTACCCAGATTAACTCCTGCTTTTGCCCTGTAATGGTTCCTACTCAGATTCCTACCATACTTTCGAGAGCTGATGCCACTGCCATTAAGGAACTTTTCTGATGCTTAATATGAAAATGTTGACAGAGATAAACTGGCGGAAAGAAAGGCCTGTGTCCGTTTCGATGGTCCCTTCTCCCACTGCTATTGAATATTCCCAGGATTAGTTTCATTTTTAATCCCGACTCCCCTGAAGAGATTAAATAATTGAAAGCCAGAGCCAAGTTTATCTTGAAAGCTCATGACTTTTCTCCCTCTTCTCACTCCTTCAAAGCAGAGAAGTTTGGGGTAAAATAAGCACTGAGTGAGGGTTAGCGCGAGTGGTAGGGGCTTGCCCCAGAGGGTCCCCCAAAGCGCGTCAGAAACACTGTAGCATAATAACTGCCGGTTCGTGTTTCCCTGTATGCACCGCTCGGAGTATCTCCTTGTGCTTCAGAACATGTAAACCCTAAACCTGTTAGGCTCAAGTGAGGTTTCATTTATTTAATTCATTTACGTAAAAATGTGTTTACTGAGTTCCTCTCGTATGCCAGTCACATCTTAGGCCCTGGAAAAGTTTGGGTGGATTAGATAGATAGGGCTCCTCTCCTCAGGCTGCTTACTTTCTGGACTAGGTAGGGAATGTCTGACTGAGCACATGCTTGACTATATTCCAGAGTTTGAGTTGGTCCCTGATCCAGGCTAGTGAAATGACTTTGTTTTGTTTTGTTTTGACCTCTTGGATGCTTTCCAGCTCCAGATTCTTCCTAAACAAAACAAAAATTCTGCCATGTGCAACTTACTGTCTTAGAGACACCTGTCTCAAAATTAAAAAAAAAAAAAAAAAAAAGGCTGGAAATGTAGCTCAGTGGGAAGGGCCCTGGGTGCAATCCCCCATATGGCAAAAACAAAACAAAAATCTTAAGCATACTGGTTTCCCACTATACCATCTCTACCTTGTACTCAAACCTAGGAAAAGCTGGGAGAGATGGTTATCTCTAAAATTATACTTAAGATGAAGTGTTCATACTCCCATAGATAATTTCATATCCCCATGGTTGCCACATACTCTGGTGAGCAAGCTAGTTCTGTTTGTATTGATAACTCCACAATTACAGCAGCCAGTGTTCCTCCTACGTATCTAGTGTAACGGCTGAGAACCTTCCAGATTGTATGGTAGCATCAGTACAAATACTCTGTTTTAAATAGAAACAGTTTGTAAAAAATATCCTTATAGGTTTGAAGATAAAGCTATTATCTTAATACTGTATATAGATCTCTAAAATTAGAGTTCCTTTTTTATATCATTTGTTCCAGAAAAAAAACTCTTTTATGTTGGTAAAGACAGAAAACAAAATCGTTTGGTAATTGTTTCTGAAGAAGAAAAAAAGAAAGTCTTAAGAGAATGCCATGAGAACGACGCTGCAGCTCACCACGGCATCTCCAGAACGCTCACTCTAGTGGAGTCTAATTACTACTGGACTTCTGTGACCCATGATGTCAAACAGTGGGTATGGCTTCCGGGCTTAGCATACTTTGACTGTACCTTTCTAGTAAATACGTCAAATTCTCTGCTACCCCAGATTTCACTCTGGGTATCGTCTCTCATTAAGTACTTTGTGAATGGGGAGTTCTTATACCAAAAACAGCTAAAAGGAGTTTTATTTCTTTCATAATTCTTTACAATCATTGATGTGTAATTTGAACTAGAAGTAAAGCAGTGTTTGGACATTTGAAAGTACGTGAAGATAACAGAATTGAGAACCAGATTTTCACTGTGGAACTCCTTTTTGTAAGCAGAATTGAATTGTTGCTGCAATTTCTTTGATCAAATCATTACCTCTTTAACGCCACTCAGAAGATTTTGTGTAGGAAAATACATATGTAATATGGCAGACCTGTGTGTAGTGTTAGCTTTTGGGCCTGTGCCAGCTTAAGGTAGAAACCATCACACGTGGCAGAAATGCAAAATCAAAATCAAATTATGGACCTACCATGCTTTCCTTTACAGACATTCAGTAAAATCTTTGTCAACTCTTTTATCCTTGAGAAGGGATATGATTTTTTAAATAATCGGATGTTATTTGTGATTAAATCTAGTAAGTTTAAATTAGAAAATGAATATTTTGCTCAAAAGTAACTATGACAGTAATATGTTAATATGGTTTTTAAATTTTTCTTCAGAAGCTAACTTCTTGTACACCTTCTTTTTCAGGACCTAGAAAAATTATGGCATGTGTAAATATTACGTACTTTAAATTATATTTCAATAAATACTGGTATAGATGAATGCATGAATTCTTTATAGTGATCATTCCAGAGAAATATCTTCTACATATAAAAATCATTGCATATCCACATACTTTAGGATTATAAGTATCACATGGTCCCCCTGAACTGTGTACAATTTTTGTCAGTTAAAAGACAAAAATTCATGTGAATCATGAATTATGTTCCCTGTGAATAAGCTTTCAAAAGCTAGTCACATAATAGAAATAGCAACCAATATTTGCTTGTTGTTTTAAATGGTTTAATTCAGTGTCCAGTTTTTAGTCCAAAAATTTCTCCTTCAAATTATAAACTACTATTAACCATTTTAAAACTCTGCTTTATGTTGACTATATTAACTTTACAAATATTTTCTTTGTTGTGTGCCTCTTTATAGGTATATGCTTGTCAGCATTGCCAAGTGGCAAAAAATACAGTTATTCTAGCACCTAAACAGCACCTTCTCAAGGTGGAAAATTCATGGAGTATAGTTACTGTGGATCCGATGGGACCTTTTCACACAAGCAACAGAAGTCATGTTTATGCCATAATTTTGACAGATTTATTCACAAAGTGGGTTATCATTTTGCCTCTGTGTGATGTTTCAGCATCACAAATTTCTAAAGCTATTACCAGTGTATTTTTCTTATATGGACCTCCGCAGAAAATAATAATGGATGAACGAGATGAATTCATCCAGCAGGTAAGACAAATTGCTTCTTCCCAGGAGCATATCCTACCTTTTCTGTGTCCTTTACACAGCACTGTGTGCATTGCAGGGTACTAATGTATTCAGAGAAATTGCTATAGACACAGAGGTATGTATCTTACAGACTGCAAATGTAGTTGGCCCAGAGGTTAGGAGATTAGAAGTTTCATATTTATTGTGCTACTAAAGTAATTGCAAACCTGTGTTTTGGTTTCCTCAAACTAAAATAAGAAAGCTAGACCACACAGTCTTCACTTATTTCTAGCTGAAAAATTTTATAGCTGGCAGGTAAATGAGAGATTTGACTAAACGTAAAAATATATCATGTATTGAATACATCAATATTGAATATTCTTATTCATGAGAATAAGAATTCATGAATAAGAATATTCAATATTGATTGAAAGGTTTTTTTCCCAGTCCCTGGCCTTTTTCCAGATTAGCCTGAAGAATGAAGAGCTAGGAATATAAGAAAAAGTCTAGATAAAACATATAATGCTATGAGTTATGGCCCATTTAAAAATTTTGTAATGAAGCTCTGTGTGGTGGCACATGCCTGTGGCCCACCTCCTCAGGAGGCTGAGGTGGGAGGGTTAATGGTGCCCATAACTCAACACCATCATGGATAGTACGTCAAGACCCATTTCAAAAAAAGTATATAAGTTGTACCAAATAATCGTAATCAGAGTTAGTCAGGCTTTTCTGATTAACAGTATCTTTGATGTCTCAGTTCACAAGAAATACTTAAAACTATATTTATTAAGTACTTAGAGCTTATATAATGCATCCTCACAACTATCCCCAGATGCCATGATTTCCTAGGAATACACAGCATGTAGTCATACTCATGGCTGAAAGAATGCAAACAAACTTCACAGCCTCAGCAACTTAGCAAAACCCAGTCTCAAAATTTGAAAAAGTAAATAAAAGTGGCTGAGCATGTAGATCAGTGTGAAAGCCCTTTGTCCTACCACCAGTACCACAGTACCACACACACACACACACACACACACACACACACACACACACACTACAAAGAATCAAGTTATATGTCCTGTTCTAAACCCTCAGAACAAAAATTATTTAACAGAACCACATTATTTGTATAAACTGTTCAGGCCTATGAGCTACCCTCATCACTTAGAAAATGATTGCAACCCTTTCAGTGGGAACCAGAGCTAAGGGTGCTAGAAAACTTTGTAAGCAGATTCTTCAAAGGGTAACAATTCCAGATCTGCTACACTATTTTCTGCACAAGTACATCCAAACAACTTAATGAACATTTATACCCTAGCCAAGTTAACAGCCATTTAAAAGTCTGATACTTGGGCTGGGGCATGTAGCTCTGGGTTCAATCTTCTGCAGTCCCCCTCCTCAAATTATGTATAACTTATAAGTTTAAGGAAAATTATTTTTATTTTATTTTTAAATAACTAGTTTCTTGCTAATAGGTTGTGTGTGTCTGTTGACCACTGCTTCTCAAATCTTGGGGACACATCAGAAACTACCAAATACCCTTACTTCCTGTTTAAGTGTTTGTTTTTTTTTTTTTTAACGAAGTAATTGCTTTTTATTATTATACCATTTACTGGAAAAATAACAGTTCCGTAAAGAAATGGCATCATCAGAGTTGACCCATTAAAACTGTGAACCTACGTTAAGCCGGTGTGTTTCATGGTGTACAACTGAGGCTGACTGGAAATACTGACAGAGCTTGATAACTGGTCAAAATGATAAAAGTTCATTTTGGAGAGAATCACCAGAGAGTGAAGTAGGGAAGGATTATATAATAGATTTAAGGATTTTTTTGTGTGTTTATTTCTGTAATATGGTTTTAGAATGAAATCTATGTCAAAAGTATTTTGAAGTAGATAAAAGAAGTTTTATGTTTTAAATTGAAATAAAAATTATATAGGAGTAATTGACTTTTTGTTTTAATTTCTAGAAATGGAAAACATAGTCTAAGTTTAAGGACAGTAGTATACATTTCAATGGGAAAACATCGAACTTACCTGCACAAAAATTAGGAATTTAGATATGATAAAATAACAAAGTATAAAGGAAAAAATACACAACAATAAAGTAAACCAACATGAGAAAGAGCTAATGTCATTATTAAAAATTCATACAAATTAATAAATTAAAAGCAAAACCAGGTAAATTTCAAAAAGAAGAAACATTCTAAACAGATAAAATGTTCAAACTTAGTAGTAATAAAAGTAATGAAAGTTAACATTAGGTTTTGTTTCTATAATAAAAAAACGGTAAGAATTTCCAGTATACTGCAAATAGAATGATATAACCTTATGATACTTGTAGAACTGCAGATTGAAACATATCCTTTTTTAAAGTAATTTGCAAAAGATCCATTAAGAGCTATAAATATGTTTGTCTTTTTGGTAGCAATCCTATTTTGAGAAACTTACTCTAAATTAAATTGTTCAACTACAGAAACACATGTTTTACATTACCTACCACAATGATTTTTATGTTAGTGAGAGACAGAAGCAACCTAAATATCAGAAAAAAAAAGATTCAAGAAGAATGTCTGGCCAAATGATAAAATATTTCATATTGCCATTAGTGATGCTTAAAAGAAGCATATAAATTTTTATGTACTTTTTAATGTAACTATTAAAATATTGACAAAGCAGGAAATAACTGTTTATAATGTTAAAAGTCTAGATAAAGAATTTCATGATATATACATGTATTTACACAGGTAACTATAAAAATACGGTATATATAAAACTATAGGTTAACTGGAAGCTTTTTTAGAGTAGCCAGGTTTTAGATTTTTTTAATTATCAGTTTTATGTATTATAATTTCTGTTGTTAAAATTTCTGGTAATTAACGTGTATGTATAACCTTCTATTGAATTTGTGAATTAACAGAAAACTCTCCTGTGTAGCAATAAGTAGTCCTCTCTTCTCCAACTTGGAAAGCTGTCCTTTTAGGCTCTTGTAGGTAGGCAAGCCCACATAACTGGTTCTGGCCAAAGAAATGGAATAGATAGAGTACGTTTTTGTTACTTTTTTTTTTTTTTTTTTTTTGCGGTACTGGGGATCGAACTCAGGACCCTGCGCTTGCTAGGTAAGCGCTTATTCCACTGAGCTATATCCCCAGCCCAAGTACGTTTTTGTTAGTCTGAGGCAATAACTCTCTTGTTGAGTCCCTCAATCTCGCAATCTTACCTTTGTCTGTAGAATTCCAGATGTTATACTATAAAATAATGAAACTTGCGTTGGAGAGGTAACCAGATCTACAGCCAGCCTTGTACAAGCAATAAGTAAAGCTTTGTTGTTAAGTCACTCAGAAAGGTACAAAAGTGTGTTGGAAATGTGCCTGAAGTTTCCAGTGGTCTGTGCAACAAGGTGGATAAGACAGTCTTGTTTGGGGAAGACTGTTAGAACTTCTGTTTTAATACTTTCAATTGAATCTGATGAGAAATGGCCATCAGAATTATCAAGAAGATTCTGGAATGTTGATTCCCATCACCTATAAGAGCTTTTCCTCTAAGTGCATATTGCACTTCAAGAAATTAGCTAGTGATAGTATAAAGCCTTTATGATTAGCCAACAGTTTTCCAGTCATATTTAAACTCATATGATAATCCACCCAGACTTGGAAAATTTACTAATGTAATTGTAAATAATAAATGTTTACAATTTTCATTTGTTAGGTTTCTTAGTAACAAAATACAAAAAGTTATATATGATAGGGAAAACTTTTTGTTTGATTAAAATAACGTCAGTATCGCATAGAAAATACAATGGTGACAAACTCTATTCTTTTATCAGGAAATACTAACAGAAGGCATTCCTAGAGTGTTGAAATAAGATTAAAACACTATGTGGTAGGGTCGGGCATACAGCTCAGTGGCACAGTGCCTGCCTGGCAAGTGCAAGGTCCTGAGTTCGATTCCTGGTACAAAAAAAGAGAGAGAACACTAAATGGTGTGACAATGTATTATATAATGGTATAAAAATAGTGATTGTCCAACATAATCAGCTAAGAATATTTGCTAAATTGTTTTATTGAAAGGCACAAAAAGGTTTTGTAAGCTTATAAAGAGAATAAACATTTTCATTGTGAAAATTTCTTGACTATAGAGAAAAATCTTGTAAAAATAAAATTGTAAAGACTCATGATTTGAATATCTGCTTTGATGGGTGGAGTTTAAAAGTTGATGACCTAAGGACCTGAAGACGGAGAAGGATGTTAAGACTGAGCAGTGGGTGGGTCCACCAGATCAGTAATGGTGAACCTCTTAGAATCCGAGCGCCCAAACTGCAACCCACAGCCCACTTACTTATCACAAGGTGCCAACACTGCAATTAAGCCTGAATCCTGAGATTTTTAGATTAGGATAAACAACTGTTATCCAGTGCTCCGCCGCTGGGACAGCTTTTCTCACATGCCAACAAGAGGGCTCTGTGTTCACTGGCACTGCGCTAGATCATCCCCTGGGAACCTCTTGAAACAGAAAAGTTAAAGCCTTTTCTGTGGGTCATTTAAAACTATTGCTCAGGACCTCACACTGAGGGTGACACCCGTGATATGTATTCTCTGGGATTTCATTCTAATTACTTTTGAATATGAAAGAGCCCACCTAAACATCCATGGTTTTAGTTTTCTTTTCCACCACCTTTGGGACCCGACTGTCAGTGCTATATTCACAGTGTCCATGTTTTATCCAAAAAGAGGAACACGGTGAGCAAAAAACAGGGTGGACTAGCAGCAACTTTCACTTGCCTCTTTTTCTTTTGGCGCTGTGTTGCATGACCACCCCTGTCTCTAAGGAGCTTGGGAAATGTAGTTTTTTTTGTTGTTAGCTTTTCTTTGATCATCTTTCTCTTTCTTTTTTTCTTTTAAAAAGAATAAAAAGTAATAAAACATTAGAAATAATACAGAATTTCATAAAACAAGATGATATGAATTCAACAATGGTTGTTGTATTGCATATTGTTGTCTTCAAATTAGCTGTTCAGATATCTTTATCTTTTTAATTATTCTGATACTTGTCTGAAATTTTCTTTTAAAAGATAAATTGGGGTGGAGGATGTAGCCTAGCAGTGCAGCCCCTGCCTGGCAAGCTCGAGGCCCTGAGTTAGATTCCCAGTACCAAAAAAAATCCAAAATAAAACAAAACAAAAAAATACATTGATTAACCAATGCTTAGCTCAAAAACAATAAAGAAAAAACATGCAAGAGTTGCTGCTTATAGTTAAATTTGCTAAACTCATTTGAATTTCTCTGAGACCCTACCCATAGTAACTATAGCAAAAGTAGCAGTAAATAGTTACAAAGTACTATTTGCCAAGAACTGTTGTTAATGCTTTGCGAACATTATTTATTTAACTCTCAGAAGAGTTCAGGGTAGGATTTCCCTCATTTTACAAATGAAGAAACTGAGTGCAGAGGTTCAGGCACTTGTCCAGGGTTACACACTTGTTATCCGGTATGATGTTGCACTTACTGGAGACAGTGTGTACTGAATTAGAAAGTTAATTGGACATGCTAAATTAGTGCTAAATTTCTAGCCTTTCATGTCCTTGTTATATTTGTCAATTTGGTAAAGAATTTATCCTCCCAAAGCTTCAGATTCTTGACTTTAAAATAGGGTAAAAAAAATAATTTTAAAGTTTAACAAAAATAATACAAACTATGTTGACCAGCACATAGTGAAGACCTGCAGTTGCAGCTCCACTTTGAAACTAAATATGTCTATTTTTATTTAGAATGGCTAAGATCAGTGAAGAGGGAAATTCTTTGGAAGCCACTTTTTAATCAAGGGGAAAATACAACCTTTCAAATGTCCTTTTAGAGCCCAGCCTGTTGTGATATATCTATAATCCTAGCACTTAGGTGGCTGAGACAGGAAGATTTTGAAATCAAGACGAGCCTGTACTACATAATAGCCTGTTTCAAAGCAAGACAAACAAAGAAACTTTGTTTTGTCTATTTTTCAGATCAATGCTGAGCTATATGGATTGTTTGGCATAAAAGAAATTATGATTCCTTATGCATCTGGAACTGTGAATCCAGCCGAAAGTACACCTAGAACAATCAAAGCATTTCTCTCCAAGCACTGTGCTGACCACCCGGACAACTGGGATGAGCACTTACCAGCCGTTTCCTTGGCCTTCAATGCCACTCACTTAGTATGTACCTTTTTACTAATTCTGTACTTCTAGGTTATGACTATTTCTTCTCTTAAAAACAGTTTTATTACAGACTTGATGTTTATTTTTCTTAAAATAGGAGCCTGCTAAAAATACACCATATTTTCAGATGTTTAATCGAAATCCTTGTATGCCAAAGACTTCAGATACTCTTCGCGAAGTGGATGCTGATAACACAAGTATGTTTGCAAGAATTCTAGATGCAATCAAAGAAGCTGATAAAATAATGGAGACAAAGACAACTTCAGTGGGCCAGGTGATGCTATTTAATACAAAAGCTGTAAAATTCTATGAAGTGATACTTATTTTGATGTACCCTTAAGCCAAAATGTTTTGCATATTGTTTATCTTGGTTAAACAATAAATGCACATTAGCTATGAAGGACAATAATGAAAAACCGTGAATTTTGGAAATAAGAAAGCTGAGCTCAAATCTAGCCTTTCCTTTCCCAGGAGCCTGACTTTGGAGAATTACTACACCTATGTCAGTTTACCCTCTGTGTAGAGTAGGGCAGTATTACTGACTTTCAGATGTTGCTTTCAGAGTTAAAGAGTCTTTAATGAAGTTGCTCAGATTACCAGATGTAAGAATAGAAGATCAATCAGATCATTAAAGGGAATGAGAAAATAATAATTTAAAAGAACATTGGAGACAATGCATGCTTTCACTAGACAGGATTGTATGTAATATAACAACCACTGTTAATCCCTATCATTTGGTTTGAAACTCCATATCATTTTTAATGTCCTTGCATTGTTCTGTTTGTGTTTTGCTATTTTTCTTTTTTTGGTACTATTTTCTTTAATATTAAAATAAAAAGAGGGAGTCATGGCTACCTTCTTACAGCATCTCAGGGAATAACCATTTTGTCACTTATTACCTGCATTGACGTCCAGAAATCAATTTTCATCGTTTTATTGTTTTATATAATTATAGATGGAGAAGAATTTGAATGGACTACATAAAGGCAAAATCATTGTTAAGAAATCAAAACAATCAAATCCGTTTCATTTGAAAGTGGGTCACGAGGTTTTAAGACAGAGGAAAAACCGGTGGAAAGATGGTCGGTTCCAGTCGGAATGGATTGGTCCTTGTGTCATAGACTATATCACAGAGAGTGGGTGTGCCATCCTCAGGGACAATACGGGCACCAGGCTTAAAAGACCGATCAAAATGTCCCACCTTAAGCCTTATGTAAGAGAATCCAGTGAACAAGGTAAGTATGTGTTCTTTCTCTTCATTTTTACTTTCTTTGAGGAGAGAAACAATAAAGTCTTCTTTTCCTTGAATTTTCTTTCCCCTCTTCATTTTTATAAAATTTGAGGTAAGTTTAGCTGTTTTATGAGAATATGTCTTATTGCTTTGATTTCTAGTGTGCTTTGCATAGTGGACAGAGAGGACACTAAACCTGCAGCATAGAAGGAAGAATTGCGTTACTTCTGGTTTTGTTTTTGCAACATCCTGTTGGTCACTTTGTTCCTCATTTTAGGGTGGAAACACAGCAGCTGTGAGCATTAACGTGAAAAACGTATTGTCTGTAGTCTATCTATGAAATAAGGGAGCTCAGAACGTCGTGAGTGCTTCTTGCTGCCTCATAGTTAGGTCATGGGTGGGATAGGTGCACGTGCAGAGTGCGGTGACTTCAGATGACCGCGAGGGCTGTAAGGTGTGATCGCACCTGAACAAGGTTATATTTGCCCCCAGATATTACTAGTTCTTAATGGTCAAGATAGCCTGATGTTTCTAATCTTTTCTTTCATGATCTAATTACATGTCATTTTTGCCACGACTTTCAGATTAAGTCCCTTTATCAAAATTGTTTTACTTTGTCCTAAAATACCCGCTCCCAGACCTTCTCTGAGGCAGGTAAACTAATATACAGTTAATTGGTACTGTTATATGCTTTTTCTATAAAGAAAGATAAATAGTTTTACTATAACATCTGATGTCTGATGTAATAACATTTTCAGCAACAACAAGTCATTTAACACACTTAAGTAAATAACGAGAGCAGCAGCAACGGAGAGCCTGCACTTACCCCAGTCTTAGAAGTGAGGCCCTTAGCACTGCCCTGTAATAACTCCACTCTGCTTTTGATCCGAGCCACCGCTCTGAGTGTGAAAAGCTCAGAGTGCCTTTCTGTCCTGTGACAGACCCAACTCCTCCGCTCAGTGACCTTATCTTTGGCTGTATTCTAATTGTGAAGCTCACAAGGACCTTCGTTCTCTCTCTTTTTTTTTTTTTAGAAGATAAGCGCTTTCATTCCCTGTGCCTCTGCTCAATCCTGAGCTACCTCAGTAACCTCTCCTCTACCAGCTAAGTAGGAAAAAAAACAATTATACAGGTACATGTTGTTCTTTCTTCTTGGGGAGATTTTTCTCCTTACTTTTTGTCACTCAGGGCTTGCTTTCTTTTACGATTTTGACACCCCTTCCTTCATGCAAAATTTGCATTTAAAATGTGTCAGGACAGGTGTTCACATTGTGTACTTTGCTCTTCTCAAAGACTTTCTTGAAAAGATATCAAATATTTTGTTGTTTCAGAACATTTCAGAAGCAAATTGAGAACAAAATGTTTCAAAGCAGGCGCAGTATAATTCTCCCTCGTGCTAGACTTTCCACAGATGTTTCCACTAAAAATATGAGAAAATTGCGATCTTACTATTGATATACACATAAGGGATCTGGAATTGATGAGTGAATTTGTTTTAGTTTTTTCTGTTAACTAAAAGAAGTGATGATCTGGCCATCCTGGGAAGTGGGTCTTGATTACTATCTGATGTGTGTGTGTGTGTGTTTCTCTAACTTGCAGAAATTCAAAATGAAGTGATTTCTTCCATCATTTTCCTCAGTATCTTGTATCTTCCTGAAAATATTAACCCAACAAGCAGATTTTAAAGATTCCTTGAGCTGAATTTGTGCAAAGAGCAGCTCTGAATAATTGTACAACTTTAATTGACATAAATTTGGACAACTTATATCCAGAAGAATTAGAAATTGGTCTACATTTGTCATTGCTGCTCTTTACCAGACTTGAGATTTTTGTAGCTAGAGACTCATTATCTAAAGCAGATAAAATACCGATTTCTTAGCCATTCTTGTCTAAAACATAATGTAGAAAAAACACACTCAGTGCGAGGCCTACAATATTTGTCATTGCTATTTTAAGCAGGCCTATTTATTATCTGCTCTACTTCAATGCCAAGTACCTTTTCAGGCTAATTGTTTTAACATGAGAGCCTAAACATGCCATAGTTATCCCTCTGTAGTCATAGTGTTCTCTTTTAAAGAGAACAATTATGGTACTGACCCATTATTCCATACAATGTAGATTCTGAGTAGTTTTAAATTCCTAACTATAAATTATCATAGATTTGGATCAGCCGCACGCAGCAGCTTTACTCTTTTTTCATTGTTATAAGGCCCCATTTATGAAAGAATTTTCATTACTGTAGAAGTTGACTGTTGTTCCCGTAACAAATTTAGTAGCTTGAAACAACTCATGTATTCTCTTAAAATTCTGTGAGAATTTTAACATAGGTGTCACTGGGAATAACTGAGGCATTGATAGATTTGTGTTCCTTTCTCTAGGCTCTATGAGAGAACCCATTTCCTTAATTTTTCTAGCTTCTGGAAGCTACCTACATCCCTTGGTTTGTGATCACTTCCCTCCCTCTTCAAAGCTGACAAAAGCTCCGTCTCCTCTTCTTCTTTCCACATTTGATGACCGTCGTCCTTAGACCTGCACCAAAATATGCCGTAATAATCCCTGTTGGTGGCACACACCTGTAATCCCAGCACTCAGGAAGCTGAGGCAGGATTGTTGTGAGTTCCAGCCCACCCTGGGCTACAAAGTGAGCTCAAGGCGAGCCTGAGCTGCACAGAGAGACCCTGTCTCAAAAAGATTAAAAAAAAAAAGATTAGCTTGCTATCAGCCTTAATTCCATCAGTAATTTTATTCTTTTGCCGTTTAAGTCTATATATTAACAGGTTCCAGAGATTCATATGTAAACATACTTGAAAACCCATTTTTCAACTATGTTTATGATCTATATTCACGAAACAAAGCAGGGTTTAGTCTCTATGACAAGAAGCCTTTGATCTCCACATTATTATTAATGTAGCTCATGCTAAGAAAGGTGTCCTTTGACCTTTTAGTGATACAGTCCCCAAGAATCAATCAAGTTCTATCTTGATAATATTAGTGATTATAATGACAATGAAATTATAGTTATTTTATCACAAAAATAATATAGTTATTTTATCATAATGACAAGATACTTGAAACTTTGAAGATTATCAGACCATACATAGGGTTAATTTAATCATTTCAGGATAAGAAAATTAAGTAATGTGAAACCTTGTCTCCATTTAAAGAGAAATCTTCAAATTTTTGTGAGACTTTGCCTTTAATGTGTTTTTCTCAGTAGGGAAATTTAAAAATCTATCTTTTTTACTTCTTAAAACAACAGAAGAAAAAATCTGTCAAAACTACTATGGTTGTTTATCTCCTTGTTTTGGGGTTAAAAACTTCATATTCTATGATATATACTTAGGATTGCTCTACATCAGTGTTGTCCAATAGATACATAATGCAAAAACTATGTAACATGTCATCTTAAACATGTCATCTTTCTTTTTCTGTTGATAATCTGTATTGAAATCCAGATCACTTGTGTTAGTTCCAGTGGATTTAGACCACAAGAGTTGAACCATATTTGACCTTTGTGAATAAATGAAAATATGTTTTTCTCCACCATGTATAAAGTGATTTATGTAGAACTTGCTGAATATAATCTTTGTTTTCTACAGTTTTATTATAAGTATGTTAAATGATATCACTTTTAAAAAGTGTGTATCATACTTACATTGTGTACACATAGAAACTTTCCCCTTACTAATAGGTGATATTGGTACACTTCAGTTTTTTCCTAAGTCCAGTATAAGAATTACTTAAGATCAAAGTCTCTGACTGCATTTCCAAGAAATCGAAATAGTAACTCCTAAGACCTTAAACATCTAGACATATTTTTTCTGCACTGATACACATTTAGTAGACATATTTTTCTAAAATAGACCAACCTACTCCTCTGTATCAAAAAATTAGGGGAGCAGAAAACCTCCTTCTTCATTGGTCCCTGAAGGTATCTTTGGAAATTTCTTAAGTCAGTATGGTAATACTTCCATATGGTCACTTTGTAGCAGTGTACAGGCTTTGAACCTGTGACATTCCCGATGGCCATGGGAAACTTCACCAGCAGCACTGTTACCATATGTAGGTTTTTAAAGTTCTCTCACCTGGCCCTCCCCAGTATTCATAAGTTAAAGCAGACTTTGACATTGAATCTCTAGGAACACTCTCTGAGTGTTTTGATTTCATTTATCATTTTTCTTACTTTTTCCTGCTATGGATCATAATACTTCTTATGGGTTGCATGATTTATACTTCACTGCCACGGTTCTCTCATCCAGCATTTCATCCCAGAGAGACATTCAGAAATCATTTTTACCTCCATTTTTATCTCCTTCAATTATCTGTACTTTTATTCCATTTTGCTTTTTTTGCTTTTACACCTTAGTTCCATTATACATAATGAATCTTCCTAGTGTCATGTTTCAGCCTAATCCCTGCTTTTACGTTTGTAACAGTTGAAAAGGGTAAATGTAGTAAACCTTTTAAATTAAAATATAGGCCACATTTTCACTAATAGAGGACTAAATGGACAAACGAAGTGGCCGTGTAAGCCCAGGCCCGCTAACGACATATGTTAATAAAGAGCATAGCTTTCTATGATATATTGAAGTTTGTCAAGTGAAAGTTCTTCAATTCATGAACTTCTGAGATGGAAGTAGGCTCACTTCAAAGGACAAGTATGGGTCAGTTAAGTGGGATCCTTTTCCTGGACCTACTAGCAACTGTATCTGCTCTGAGACACTTTCATTGATCCCTGAGCTAAATGTCCAGTTCATCTTCTGCTTGCTCACTCTTAAACTTGAAAGTTTGAAGACTCTTAAAGCTTTTGAAATCTTCAATAGTATCTGTTAATGTTTTAGCAGAAAGGCTAGAAAGAAAAGGCAATGGGCAGAAGGTTAATAAACTACAGTAGGAGGGCTCCTTTTGGCAATGAATTAAATCATCATATAGGGAAGAATCCTTTCCATATATTATTATTTATTTTACAATATATTGCTACTTTTACTATCCATTTAACATTCACTTTAAACACTTTTTCCTCTGAGGATAATTACTTTGCTAAAAGGAGGACAAGGAAGATTCCCAGTCAGTGTTTTAGTGTGAATCAGGTAGGCCTTAAAAGTTCCTAAGGAGTTTGGTATCAAATTAGACTTAAATAGTCCAAGCCTTTTAGACTACTTCATTGAAGCCTCCTTACATGTTACTGTCAGATGAACCTGACCCAAGAAACTCTCTTCATCCAGTTTATGCATTCATATTATAACAGTTTCATATTATCTTCTTCATGTGGATTCTACAAAGATTGGAGAAGTATTTAAAGTTGTAAATGTGAGAAAGTGATGATTCTATTTGTAAAAATATCTTTGCTAAATTTGTTAATTCACCAAGGAATATTTTACAGAAGCACATTAAGAATATGTCATTATCAAAAATGTAATGTCATAGTTCTCTTTTTAACGTATACCAGTGGTGGCGAACTCATGGCACATGTGTTATTGCGTTTTGCTTTGAAGACAAAAGATGTTAATGTCTTAGTGGTGTTTTCTAAACCAAAACCTCAGTGTTCAGGTTTCATTGCAGGGTGGGTACTTTGCAAAGTAAGTGGGTTTGGGGTTGCAGTTTGGCACTCAGTCTCTAAAGGTTTGCCATCACTGATCTAACCCATTTCTAACACCTGTCTCCACACATAAATATCTACCAAAGAGATCAAGGCAGTAGGAAAATTTGGGTGTTAAAATTCCTTATCATTCTCTATCCTTTATATGTGAGCTATGAAGTGTATACACACATCATTTTGTTCATTCTTTGACATGCATATTTAAAATGATGTCTATAATTCTGAAAAACAAATTTATCATATTTCTTCTTTCAGACAGTCTTTATCTCTTGCAAGGTTCTATAGTGGCAGATCATGACTACATTGGATTGCCTGAAATTCCAGTTGGAACACACCAAGCAAATATCCTGATAGAAGATGCAACCATGGGTGTAGTCAATAATGAGCTTCTGACATCGAGCAAGGAACACGAACTGCTAGACTATAGAAGTGCCAAAGCCTCTTCACTGATAGACCATGGTACTCTTGAAAAGCAGACTTTCAGTTTGTTGGACGCTTCAAACCAAGTCCTTGAATATTTAAGTTAGTAAATGCCAAAATGGGTTTAAAGTACTTGTTTAGAATGTTCATATTGTATTCATTACAATAGGTTGTATAGAACAAGTATCTTGAAATAATCTTAATGACCAAATCCTGGTGTTTTATAACTGTTTGTCTAAAGTTATGCCATATTTGAGTATCAGTATAGATACATAGAGCAGAAAAGCATATACATTATATGCTTATTATATGCAAATTATATCATATACTTATATCAGTGTGTATATATGTGTGTGTGTGTGTGTGTGTGTGTGTGTGCGTGCGTGTTTATATTAAAAAGAATTCAGTTCTTTTACATAGAAAATAGGCAAAGCACCTTTGCTTTTGAGGAAATAAATCCCAGCTGAAAACTCTTAAACCTTTGTCTGATTTTTATTTTTTCAGAGATGATCTCACTGAGTTGCCCGGGCTGGGGCTGAGCTTGCAGTCCTCTTACCTCAGCCTGCAGGCTTTGGTCTGATACTGGTACTACACTTTCCATTTTCAGTTTTCTAGAATAGCTCCTCCTTTAAAAAAAACTATTTAAATTACCTAAAATGGGACTAATAAATACTGAATGAACTATAACTTGAATGAAATGAAACTTTATTCTATGTCATTAGAACTTCTAACTACAATATTGTAGGAAAAATCTTACGGTTGTCTAATAGGTTTTTATACAATATTGATAATTTCAAATTATCTAATTTGTTATATAAATTCAGGATTAGGGTCTAAAAGTACATGTTGTCCTAAAAACTTTTTTCATTTCTATGTAATTTATTAAAGCCCAAAGCATCCATTCGTATGATTTTTTCATTAATCTTAAAAAAGCAAATGATAAAATAATGAGTATCAAGGATTTTAAAGATAATTTCTATGCTTTTATACCTGTGTTCAATGGATATTGTAGAGAACTATGAAAATCTCTGAGAATATTAAAACATAAATATGCACTTCATCCCTTTAAACTCTTACTGCCTGTTAAGGATTATAGATCATATAAGCCAGGATCAATGCAAATTACAAATTAGGACTTGCCAAATCCTAGGAGACCACTACAAATAAAGTATTTAGGGAAGCAAAAAAGAGCTGTGTCTATATAGGAAACTTAGGTTTACCTTTATGGGAGAAGGACCATTTAAGCTTCAGTTTGAAAAATATACAGCATTTGCTGAGTGAGCACAAAAGAAACAAGGGATGCTCATAGAGACAAAAAAGAGGGCTGGGGATATAGCTCAGTGGAATAAGCGCCTGCCTAGCAAACGCAGGGTCCTGAATTCGATACCCAGTACCGCCAAAAAAAAAAAAAAAACCAAAGCTAGACAAAAAAGATACTGTTATGATTCACAGAAGGGCGGGACTTTTGTTTTCTTTGCTGCCTTGAATGTGAAGGAGCAAGGTAAGGGAAGAGAAAGCTGAAGAGTCAGAACAAAACTTTTTGGAGAACATTGAATACTGTTAAAAGATGATAATGTTTTGCACCCAAACTTCACACACTGAAGTCCTTAACACACATAACCTCAGAATGCAACTGTATTTGGAAATAGGATTGTTTCAGATATAGTTAGGATGAAGTCTATTGGAACAGGATGGGCTCTAATCCAGTATGGCTGGTGTCCTTACAGAAGGAGGATGTTTGGACACAGACTTGGAGAATGTTGCATGAAGCCAAAGTTGGTGCTTCTACAAGCCAGGAAATAAAGATTGCTAGCAAACTGGCAGGTGCTGGGGTAGAGGAGTACAGCAGATTCTCCTACAGAACTGGCAGAGGATCCATACTTCATGTCAGACTTTGGCTTTCACAACTATGAGATGATATCATTCTATTGTTTTCACTCAGTTTGTGGTTCTTTACTATAATAATCTTAGTAAACAAATCCAAATGACTATCTAAATTATTTTCTGAGAGCAAAATCTGCTACAGGATTTCATATAAGAATGTAGCACAATCAGAATTGTTTTATGATGTTTAGTCTGGAATCTTGCAAAGAATTGATTAGAAGAAAAGAAGAAGAAAGGCATTGAGATGATTTGATAGGATTTTTCTGTGATTAATAAGAACTTAAACTAAGCTTGAAGCATTGATAATAAAGTTTATCCGAAGGTCGTAAGAGAATATCTCACATATTTTAACTGTACTTAATAGTGATACTAGAAATAGAGACTTGAAAGATTATGATTCCTAAGAAGAAAGATAAAATTATATTTTATATAGACTAAAGGATAAATAACTGGGGGGACATAAATCAATGTAGGACTCATTGTGTCACAGACCAAATAAATGTGAGGCAGAATTTCAGAAAGAATACTTAAAGCATAGCAAACAAAGAATAAAGGTTATCACGTAATTACACTAGCCTCTCTCCTTGGTTAATAAAAGTGGTTATGCATTTTCTCAGCTAGAATAGAGTAACTTTCCTTTAATGATTAACTTAACTCAAAGTCACCCATCTGTCTTTTCCCCCCCAGTTTTAGGAATTGAATCCACAATGTTATGCATGTTAGGCAAGCACTCTTATCACTGAACTATGTCCGTGGTAACCATCCCCTCATTTTTTCCATTTTAAAGACCAATTACTATTCAGAATCATGTTAGAATTATAAACAGTTAAAGTTTGCTTCCTATAAATAACTTCTTATCAAACAGACTTTAATGCTGTGGTTCTGAGTCACATTATGCCAACTTACTTTGTGTCTGAAAAGTACCTCCAAATCTTATTTTAAAATCCTCACTACAAAATGTAAGGTGATGGTACCCACTGGTTAAATTACACTTTCACCATGTTTTATGGTTTAGATATAAAATGTCCCTTAAAATGTTTATGTGTGCAGAGGTGATTATATCATAGGGCACTATATTCATTAATAGATTTACCCACTGGTGAGTTCAGTAGTTCTTGTGCTGTTAGGAGGAAAGCCCTGTTAGAGGAGCAGGTCACAGGAAGCATGGCCTAGAAGAGTGTATTCTTTTCCCTGGCTCTTCCTCTCTACTTCCTTGATAACATAGGCTGAGCAGCTTTTCTCTGCCATGCTTTTTCATCGTGTTGTTTCTGCCATGGAGCCAGCCTATCAGGGACTGAACGCACAGGAATCATGAGCCAAATGAACCACTCTTACTTTAGGTCAAAGGTCAAGAGTGTTTTGTCTCAGTGACAGGAAAGTAACTAATACATCATAACAAAGAGGTTAACATGGTGAACTGAGCATTAGATTATAAAAAACTTAGAGTGAGATTATATACCTGCTCCCTGCTTACAATGATTAAACCTGGTCACATGTTGCTAATGGGTTAGAATTTCTTTTGTGGTAACCACAGTGTTCTAAAATTAGTGTTGATGGCTTTATTACTATGTGAGTATACTAAAATCCATTTAGTTGTACAGCTTACAAAAGTACTCCTGACTGGCCTCTGGAGCCAGGCCCATGGGAACCTCGGCGCCAGCTCAGCCTGTCTGATGACCCTACCACGTGCCTCATCCAGACCCTATGGATGGTCAAATCCTGAAGGGCTTTCACTGCCTACGTAGTCTACAAAGATTGGACAAGGTGCGTATTTTTTCAAATGTGCCACCTCGACAAGAGGCTCGACAGATGATGAATGATCAGGTTAACGTGATACCAGCAAAAAAACAAAATAAAGTGTCAGTAACTGACCCTAAGGAAATAAATACAAAAAAAAAGGAAATGAATACATAAAAACTGCCTGACAATGTTTAAAGTGATTGTGTGCAGAAGCTCTCAGTGACAACACAAAGATTAGCAACAATGAAGTAAAGCAATACATGAAACAAAATGAGTAGTTTAACAAAAAGAAACTATCAAAAGTAAATTCTAAAAACGATGCACTGAAAAACCTCAAAGGAAATCTTCAACAGTGAATGCATGAGGAAGGAATTAGTGAACATAATATAGGGCATCTAAAATTACACATGTGGTGGAACAAAGGGATAGAGAAAAACACAGAAAAACATTTACAGCACTTACATGCTTTGGTTCAGCAAATGAGGCAAAATACACATATAAGGATCATAAAAGGAGCAGAAAAAGAGAAAGGGGAAGAAAGCTTCCTATATGTAGAAAGGGAAATGAATGTCAGCAGCCGTAAATCCCAAAGAACCCTAAATATATTAAATACAAGACATTTTACAATGGCATAATCAATTTTTCAAATACCAAGCAATTTTGAAAGGAAGACCAAAGCTGTTAAAATATATTACAAAGCTATGGTAATCTGGGCTGGGGATATGGCTCAGTGGAACAAGCGCCTGCCTGGCAAGTCCTGAGTCTGATCTCCAGTACCGCAAAAAAAAAAAAAAAAAGCTATAGTAATCCTATATCATGACACTGGCATAAAAATAGATACACAGACCAGTGGAACAAAATACAGAGCCTAGATATATATTGTGGTGGCTAACTGTGTCAACTTGAATAAATAATGCCCAACTAAATTGACTCAGCACAGTTCTGGGCATGGAAGACCCACCATAGGGACGATTATCTCCAGAACACTCTAAAAAGAAAACAAGGAAGGAAGGATTGCTTTTCTTTCCTTCTGTGGAGCTCCAGTCTTTCCTTTCACTTTGGGCATCATCTGGCTTTTAGCACAGACTCTTCAGCCTCCAGCGTCAACACTTCAGCCTTCCATTCTAGGCCTTCGACCTCCTGATAGCGACTCGCACAAGACACTACATGTATCTCCAGGCCTTTCACTAGATCCTTTAGATCCCCAGAGCACAGACTGACCTTTTGCACTCTTCCCCATCCAACTCTGAAGAGCCATCATAAGCCAATCTTTAAACTCTTATGTATTTGTATATCTTGTATTATAACTACTTCTCTATTAAGCACAGAGTGATACATATATCCACCAGGCATGGTTTAGTCTTCTTTGATAAAATTTTCAAACACAATAAGATACAGTCTTTTTTATAAATTATGTTGGAGAAACTATCTATGTAAAGGAATAAAATTAGATTCTTATACCAAGTAAAAAAATCAACTAGAAAGACTTAAATACAACAGCTAAAATTGGAACTACTAAAAGAAGATAGGGAAAGCTTCTTAATGTTGGTCTGAGAATGATTTTTGTTATTTGGCCTCAAAAGCCCAAAGCACAAAAGAAAAAGTAGGCAAAAGAGATTGCATCAGAATACAAAGTTTATGCACAACAAAAACAAAACAATCAATACAGTGAAGAGATAACCTATGAATGGGGAAAAAAAAGGTTATGTGAACTATGCATCTCATAAGGGCTTAATATGCAAAATATATAAGTAACTTAATCACAACCAAACAACTCCATTTTTAAAATGGCCAAAAGCCCTCAATAGACATTTCTTCAAAGAAGATAGATGGATAAGAGATCATTAATATCAAAGAAATACAAATCAACACTGCAATGAGAGGGCTCATATTTGTTAGAATGGCTATCACACAAAAGACAAAAGATAACAAACAAGTGTTGGCATTGATGCAGAGAAAAAGAAACGCTTCATACTGTTGGCGAGAGTGTAAATCAATGTAGTGATTATGAAAACAGTATTGGGTATCCTAAAATAATTAAGAATAGGTTTATCATGTGATTCAGCAACACTACCGCAGGAGATACCCGTATGGAGCAAAGGGTCTGCCTCTAACATTCACTACAGCATTGCAACAATAAAAATAGGGAATCAGCGTATTAGTTCATCAGTAGAAGCAAAAATAAAGACAATGTGTCAAAAATATGATATTGTACAAAGAAGTAGCTTTGAACCTCAAAAATGAAAGAAATACTGTCATTTTCAACAACAAAACAAAATACATGGACCTGGATATTATTAGCCTAAGTGAAATGAGCCAGGCATATAAAGACAAATATTGTACAATCTCTATTACCTGTGTAATCTAAAAATATCAAAACCTTACAAGGAAATGACAGTTGCCAGAATTTGGGAGTAAGGACAATGAGATGTTTGTTCAAGGACAAAATGTTCTAATTAAGCAGAAAAGAGAAATTCTACAGATGTAAAATGTAGCATTGTGACCATAGTTAATGCTATGTTACAGGAGTGGGGAATCTGTGGCATGTGCCACGGCCAGCTGTTTGTTATCACTGAAAGCTCTGAAAAGTTCTTCATCACTGCTACATTGTATACTTGAAATTTGTTAAGAGAATAATCTTAAATGTTCTCATTACATACACACAAGCACACACAAAGTTAAATATGTGAGATGAGATGTTAATTAGCTTAATTGTAATTATTTCATGGTGTACATCTATATCAAGACATACTGTACACCATAAGTACATATAATTTTTGTTTGTCAATCATACTTCAAAACTGGAAAATAAATATAGAGAAGTAACTAAAATAATTTTGAATTCAGTAGCAACTTTTTTCAAGAAACAGAGCAACTGTAGAAACAACTTCACAGTTATCTTGGTTGCTATTTATCCTTACAGTATTCTATCCAGATTGTAGTTGGTACTTATTTATGTATCTCCTGAAAGTATTTCTGTATTTTTTAAAGTGAGATTTGTATTTCAATAAGGCCATTATAAAGAGTAAACCAGGGGTTTGAAAAAACCACGCTGGCCACATGTCCGTACTTAGAACTAAAGGGCAGGTAAGTAGAGCTCTACCATTTCTAGGACAATCAGAACATTGGTGACAGCTGTAATAGCCATTCATTTTTTTCTTCACAAATTCTACTATAGGAAATATATAATCAGTTATTTTTACTCCCTGATAAGTAGCCAAAATGACTTATTCAAATAAAATGTTATTTTCATTACTGACATTTCAGAATTCTAATGCAGATTTGAAATACAGATTTTAAGCAAAAGAATATGCACAAAATATAGTACCCAAAGGTTTAGTGCCCACAGTCTTGTCTGAAGTATTTGCAAGGCAAACCGAAGAGTTAAGATAGAGTTCTACATACCATATATCTAAGTATATGTGATGAATCACAGTAACGCATTATTTCCACCTCAGCAAAGACACCTTAAAGTTCTTAGAATTCTTGGACTTTTTACAAGCATACCCAGTGAGCAGTAACAAGGGGATAGTGAGTCTCAGAGGCCCCTCTTTGGTCCAAATCCCTCCTGTCCTTTCCCAAGGACAGCGACCCCCAGTACCCAAAGAGGTGCTGCATCACTAGGCCTTTGGAATGAACTTCCCAGAGACCAGGAAAGGCCTGGAAGACATTCTTCAGGTAAAGAAGAATGTGTCCCTGGACCCTTGGATCTTACCTCTGCAGGGAGGGTAGCATAAACTAGAGCAGTTCTCAAGAGAGGGTCCCTCTTTTTTGGGTTTAAAGAAACTTTTATGAGTATCTTTTTTAAAATGCCCATAAAACTCCAGAAATGTTTTAATTAGGTTTTGAGTGCCACCTTGTGGTACTTTATGAATATGTAAAATCTTGGTGTAGAAGGAAATAGAGATGTTGAGCAATGAGAACAAAATGCAGCAAATCATCAATAAGATTATTCACCATGACCAAGTGGGATTCACCCTAGGAATGCAGGGATGGTTCAACATACACAAATCAATTAACGTAATACACCGTATCAACAGAGCCAAAGACAAAAATCACATGCTCACATCAATAGATACAGAAAAAGCTTTCAACAAAGTCAACACTCATTAATGATGAAAACCCTACAGAAAATCAGAATAGGGGTCTTTATCTCAATCTGATAAGAGCCATCTATGACTAACCAATAGTCAATATCATACTGAATGGACAAAGACTGAAAGCTTTTTCTCTAAATTAGGAATAAGACAAGGATGTCCACTATCACCACTCTTATTCAAATAGTTCTGGAAACACTAGCTAGAGCAGTTAGACAAGATTTAAAAAAAGGAATGAGGATAGGAAAGGAGAAGTTAAATTATCATTATTTTCAGATGGCTTGATACTCTGTAGAAGACTCCAAAAACTTCACCAAAAGACCTCTAGATTTAATAACCAAATTCACTAGTATAGTTGGATACAAAGTCAACACTCAAAAATCAATAGCATTTCTGTACACAGAGAACTCACTGAGAGAGAAATTACGGGAACTACACCCTTCACAATAGCATACAAAAATGGAATAATAAGTAATCAATCTAACAAAGGAAGTAAAAGATCTGTATATTGAAAATTACAGTACTCTGAAAACAGAGATTGAAGAAGATATCAGAAAATGGAAAGATATCCCTTGCTCATGGAAGAACCAACATAGTGAAAATGGCTATACTCCCAAAATATTATACAGATTTAATGCAATCACCATCAAAGTACTATTAGCATACTTCACAGAACTAGAGAAAATATTCCTAAAATTCTTCTGGAATCAGAAGAGACCTAGAATAGCAAAGGCAATCTTGGTTAACAAAGACAAGGCAGGAGGCATCACAATCCTTGATTTGAAATTATACTACACACCTACTGTGAAAAAAATCATCATAATACGGTGAAAAACAGACCTAAGGACCAGTGGAACAGATTAGAAGATGCAGACAGAACTACAAACACACTTAGCTATCTTATCTTCGACAAAGGGACCAAACATGTTCACTGGAAGAAAGCCTCTTTAATAAATGGTGCTCTTTAAACAAAAGAGGTTTTATTTAAACCTCTTTAATAATAACCTGGCTCTTTGTATGCCAAAGACTAAAACTAGACTCAAGTTATCACCATGCACTAAATTAAAGTCAAAATGGACCAAACATCTAAATACTAAAACAGAAACACTAAATCTACTGGAAGAGAACATAGGTAGAAATCTTGAAGACATAGGTGTAGGTAGAAAGTTCATGAACAAAACCCAGAGTGCACGGGAAATACTTCAAAGAATCAAAAACTGGAATCTCTTCATATTAAAAAGCTTTTGCACAGCAAAAGAAATCACCAACAAAGTGAAAAGACAGCCCACAGAGTGGGAAAAAATTTTACCCAATTTTCCCTCAGACAAAGGACTTCTATCTAGAACATATAAAGAATTTAAAAAATCAGACCCTCCCAAATTTAAAGACCCAATCCAAAAATGAGCATCTGAGATGAAGACACATTTCTCAGATGAAGAAATACAAACGGCAAATAAATATATGAAAAAATGTTCAACATCACTGGTCACTCAAGAGGTGCAAATTAAAAAACAATGCTGAAATTCCATCTCACCCCAGAAAAAATGACTATCATCAAGAAATCAACCAGTAATAAATTCTGGCGGGCTGTGGGGAAAAAGAAACCCTTCTCCACTGTTGATGAGAATGCAGACTGGTATGACCACTGTGGAAATCAGTAAGGAGATTCCCCAAAAAACTAGGATTAGAGGTCCCAGTCCATCCAACTAGTCCCCTTTTGGATATTTTTCCAGAAGAATTAAAAACATCACGCGACTTCCGGGAAGATGGCGACCAGGTGAGCGGCAGAGGGAATCTCTCCCAGAGACAGATACTTTGCGCGCGGGTGCCCGGTCCATGGATGCAAACTTCCAACTGAT